>CAUYPK010005504.1:0-16320 GCA_963574355.1 Loris lydekkerianus | reverse complement strand
AATACTATGCAGCCTTAAAGAAAGATGGAGACTTTACCTCTTTCATGTTTACATGGATGGAGCTGGAACATATTCTCCTTAGCAAAGTATCCCAGGAATGGAAGATAAAGTATCCAATGTACTCAGCCCTACTATGAAGCTAAACTATAGCTTTCACATGAAAGCTATAACCCAACTATACCACAAGACTATGTGGAAAGGACCAAGGAAGGGGAAGGGAGGGGGGAGGTTTGGGTGGAGGGAGGGTGATGGGTTGGGCCACATCTATGGTCCATATTTTTATCTATAATTTAAAATATATATATATATTTAAATAATATATAATAAATATATATATTTATTAAATATATTTAATAATCTATATATTTAAATAAATTAAATATATATAATTTAAAATATATATATATATATATATATATATATATATATATATATATATATATAAAA
The DNA here is from genome assembly GCA_963574355.1 of Loris lydekkerianus. NCBI lineage: Eukaryota > Metazoa > Chordata > Mammalia > Primates > Lorisidae > Loris > Loris lydekkerianus. The sequence continues at coordinate 15,873 of CAUYPK010005504.1, read as the reverse complement.
GAAATGGGTTGGATTTGTGTGCATGTGAGTGCTTGGAGAATGACTGAGATGGGTAACAATAGGTGGGGTTTCACACACACCTCAGCCCCATTCACGGGGTGAAATAAATGTGTGAGTGTTCCCTTCTTCCCTGCTCCAACTTTGCCTCCTGGCTATTCTGAGAGAAACTGGAAGTTCCAGGTTTTCCACCTTTTGTCTGTCTTTGGTGGCCACATGGCCATGTGGGTCTTGGGGGGAAATGAAAAGACATTAGAAAGGATGTTGTAATTTTGTTACTGGAATTTCTTCAGTGAGTCTTTGGTCTCAGGAATTTGAGAATTGAGCCTGTGGGCCACAGATCAGTGATAAAATGGGATTTTGTTGAACTGAGGGACATTCAGATGGAGTGGAGAGTGCCAGAGGTATTGGTAGGGGGCAGTACCTTGGAAAGTGTTGTTCATGACTTTGCTGGGGCTCAGAGGGTTTGTACCTGGAGATGGGAGTCTGATATCTGAGCTCACCTGAGCCTGAAAAATGGGGGTTCCCTGTCCATCCCAGAGTGGGAAAATCCTGTATCAATGTTACATCTCATAAAATGTCTCTCATTTATAAAATGTAATAATTTGATTGTTTAAATTATTGGGGAAACTAAGTCTTTATAAAAAAGATAAGATTCTTGCTTTTTAAACCTTCTAATTATCAGTTTGGCCAAGGGAATAGGTGATTTCATAGTAAACTGGGATCTTGTTTTGTGGGAAGTCAATTTTTGGGAGTAAGAGAAATTAGACAGAAAGAAGAATGGCATTGTGTAAAGAAAGAATCTTGTGTGATACATTTTGTCCTGCAACAGAATGGTTGTGTAAGAAAGTAAAAGGCAGGGCAAAAGTTAAAGAAAGTTTAGAATGTTTGTAGATTGTCTGTGCAGGTTAAATGAAGCTCATAAAAGAGAATTTGTGAAAGAATTTCCATGTAATCCAGTTGACTATGTATTTTCCTTAAAATCATCATGTAATCTTATTTGAAACAATATTTTAGGCCTTTCATATTTGACAAACCTTCTAAAATCAAAAATCTAAATTTGGGGCTTGGCCCCCATAGTATAGTGGTTGCAGTGCTGGCCACATGCACCGAGGCTGGCAGGTTTGAAGTCAGCCCAAGCCAACAAAAAATACCAAAAAAAGCAAAACACTAAATTTGGTCTTCTTGAAATATTAAGACCACTGAAAGTCATAGGAAAACAAATTAAACTTATTCAATTTATTAAAAATGTATAGGAAACACTGTCAAGTATGAAATGGTGATTAATTTTATATAGGTTGTGGTTATATATATGTTCCGATATTATAAAGCATTGGTCTGTCCTCACCTATAAAGCATTTGTCTGTCCTAATGTATAAGACATTGGTCTGTTCTAACATATATTGTTGTTAGACTATAACACTAAAAAAAGAAAGTATTTTTTATGTAAATGGCCGAGTCCAAAGTTTATCCTAAAAGAAAAAGAAATATTAAGAGAGGCTGCTGAATTTTCTCAAATTCAAATTCCTGATGTCTTTGGAAATTGAATACCTTCATACTAAAAGCAGATTTTTAGAACTTTCATTAGAAAGTTGACATGTCTATGAGTATTGCAAACCTAACTTCAAACAGAACAGAAATCAGTTACATGGAACTCGGCTATTTGTAATGACTTTTTGTTTGAAATATTGTTGATTCTTTCTGTGTTCTGTTTTCCAGAAGTCAAGAAAATAATTTTCTGTCTTTGGAGCTATTTGTAGCTTTTCAAGCAATGTATGTACTTATGAGCAGAGTGTGAAATGTGCATTTTTTCTCTCTCCTTGATGTCACTGGAATTTGAAAGTCATTTGTAAGTATTCTTAATTTCTGACAATACATTTGCATAAGTTCAAATTCTAACAATTTGCATAACTTCAATAAGTATCTGTTTTGTTCTATAGGACATGATGAAGGCACTGGTTATTTTACCAAGGCTTTGTCTGGAATAGCATTTCCAGAGGTGTCTAGACTATGTTAAGGAATTCAGGTTGATTTTATAAGGCCAATAAAAAAAGCCAGGTACCCATCAGTAACATTTCCTGATCTGTGGTAATTAACGAAGGTCGCTGGCTGATGGGTCCAGGAATCAAAATGTGCTTGTGGACCTCAAGAGAAGAGGAATTTACCCAACGCATACAGGTATCTAATGGCACACATGAAACCTGGGCTCTGAAAGGCTTTCAAGAATGTCCAGCCTGAGATTCCTTGTAAAAGGTTCCAGCAAAGCCAATTTTAAAGGAAAGAAGAGCCTATATGGCTAATAATTAATTATTCTTACTTCACTTTATGCAAATAATCAGACCCAGTATACTGAAGGTATAGTTTATTTTGGCAACAGAGTTGGTTCTGCTGTCATTTGTCTTTAGTAAAGAGAGAAATTGGAGAGAGAAAAATGATTGAAAGAGAAAAGAGGCTGTGGCCTACACATGTTAGATCCAAGCCTTGTATGTACTGTCAACTCATAAAATGAGACATAACTGTTTTACTAAGTTAATCTGTTAAATGGGACTAAGAGACTGGCCAAAGAGTACAGAATTATATATAGTAGTTATATTTACTCTGAAGCCTTAAGACTCAACAAAGATCGCCTGTTGGCTATACTGGAAAAATCTGTGCAGTATTAAATGTTATGTACTGTGCTTATATAGATACCTCAGGAAAAATTAAAACCTAAAATGAAAATTTCCCAGTAAATGGTGTAACTGTAACACTGTATCCTACTATGCCTAATCCATATACTCTGCTGAGGCTGCTGCCAGCAGAAGCCAAGTGGTCCACTTGCCTGAACTTAAAAGATGCCTTTTTCAGTATAAGGCTGGCTCTGGGAAGCCAGAGGCTGTTTGCTTTCCAGTGGGAGAGACCAGACATGGACACTATGATCCAGTACACATGGACCAGGTTGCCACAGGGGTTCAAAACACCTACGATTTTTGGAGAAGCACTGGCTTGTGACCTCCAGAAATTCCCAGCTGGGGAATTAGAATGTGTGCTGCTCCAATATGTTGATGACCTCCTTTCGGGGCACCCTATCCAGGAGGGCTGTGCCTGAGGCACGGACTGCCTTTTATGACATCTAGAGGTATGCGGCTATAAAGTGTCCAAACGGAAGGCCCAGATTTGCCAGCACCAAGTACGTTATCTAGGATTTACTATCTGGCAGGGGTAGAGGTATCTAGGTGTGAAATGGAGGAAGGTCATTAATTGCCTACCCACACCCACAAGCGGAAAGCAGGTTCAGGAATTCTTAGGCACAGTCAGCTTTTCTCATCTTTGGATTCCCAACTTTGCCATCTTGGCTGTCTTGGCTAAGACCTTGTATGAGGCAACTAAAGGAGAGGAAGGAGAGCCCTTAGAATGGGGAGGAGAACAGGAACATGCCTTCTCCCAGCTAAAGATGAGGCTGGTAAATGCACCTGCATTGGGGCTACCAGACTTGGCCAAGCCCTTCACTCTGTATATCTCAGAGAGAGGAAAGATGTCTGTAGATGTGTTAACCAAGCTGGTTGGGTCCTGGCCAAGGCCTGTAGCTTACCTCTCTAAGCAGTTAGATGGAGTGGCAAAAGGATGGCCACCATGTTTACGGGTGTTAGCCACTATGGCGCTCCTTGTGCAAGAAGCTTATAAGCTGACTGTAGGGCAGGATCTCAGCATGAAAGTACCCCACTCTGGTTACTTTAATGGACACAAAGGAACTTTTCTGGCTCTCTAATGCAAGATTAACTAAATATCAAAGTTTAACATGTGGTAATCCTTACATAATAGTAGAAATACACAACACCCTAAGCCAGTCATGCTCCTTCCAGTCAGTGTAAGAGAGACTGAACACACTGTACGAAAATTATGGATAATGTGTACTCTAGCAAACTTGACTTGTGTGAGCAACCTTGAACAGTTGCAAACTGGGACTTGTATGTAGATAGAAGCAGTTACGTGATGGCACAAGGTGAGTGGCGGGCTGGGTATGCAGTGGTTACCTTAACAGAGACTATAGAGGCTGAGCCCTTACCCCAAGGAACATTGGCTCAGAAGGCAGACTTAATTGCCTTGATTCAAGCCTTATAACTAAGTCAAGGGAAAAATGTGAATGCTTTTCTGACTCTCCAAGTACGCAGGGCATTGTACAAGGAGAAGGGACTATTAAATTCTAGAGAAAAGGACGTTAAGTATCAGCAGGAGATACTTCAGTTGCTAGAGGCAGTATGGAAAACCCTGGAAGGTGGCAGTGATACACTGTTGTGGACATCAAGGAGATGCTTCCACCATCACTAAAGGGAACACTAGGGTCAGTACTGAGGCAAAAAGGAATGCATCCAGTACCAGGTGTCACAAGTGGCTCCCCTCCTCCCATGGGTTCTGTAGCTCATTCTTATCTACTCCCAGGAGGAGAAGGAATGGTTGGCAGTGGAGGAGAGCCAGGGAAGCAGAGGGAGGATGAATAAAGATGCCAGATAGGCGAGTAGCAGTCCCCTGGATTCTAGGAGCCACCGTGGTGACAGGAGTATTTGATGAAGTTGCTGGCCTGGTAGTTCTACATCTCCCACCTGGCAGCCCTAGCCAAAACTGTCAGTCTACAGTGAGTCACCTGCAGCAAGTTCAAAGCATTCCAAGGACTGACGGTACCGCCAGGAATCCAGTTGTATGGAGCAACGCCCTTTGAGAACTTCCAAGTAGACTTTACTGAAATGCCCAGGTTTAGAGGGAATAAGTACTTGCTGGTGATGGTCTATCAGACTTAGAATAGGTAAAAGCTTTGCCCACCAGGGTAAAAAGGACTCCTGAATTAACAAAAGTATTTCCCAGAGAAATTGTCCCATGGTTTAAGTTGCCATTCTGGTTTAAATTTGACAATGGGCTAGCCTTCATAACAGAACTAGTGCAAATAATAAGCTAAAGCTTAGAATAACTTATAGGCCTCAAAGCTTAGACAGGGTAAAGTGCATGAACAAGACCATAAGAACAGACATTGATAAACTCTGCCAGGCAGCAAAGCTTAATTGGATACACGCCTTGCCACTGGTATTATTCAAAAAGGCCTCTGTCAATCCTCTGCAATTTAGCAGGAACTCCTAAAAGAACTGGGAAAGGCTGAATGGAATAGATAAAAACCCTAGAAAGAGCAACAAGAAAATCTCTGCTGTGGTAATTAACTGTGTCCTGTTTAGTCTTTTGTGTCTGTACATCCTTTATCTCTGGAGAATCAAGGGGACCAAGTCTAGGTCCAGAATAAGAACCTGGTTCCCCTGATACCAAGGTAGAAAGGACTTTACACCATCATTCTGCCCACATGCACAGCAGTGAAGGTGAAAGGAATCCTCACTTGGAGTCATCACAGCTGGCTGAATAGGGCTTCACTGCCCCTTGGGAAATAAAGGTAACTTTTAAGATAGTCAACATGCCCTGCTCCAGCCACATATTGGGAGCTGGCTGGTCAAGACACAGCTGAAGCCTGAGGAAACTCCTTGAGGAACTTGTCTTAATTGGACTTTGGACTTTGGAAAAAGGGGGCGGGGGGAAAGTCACAGGGAAAAGTAAAAACTCATATGTATATTGACCCACCACCATGGTACTATTAAGGCCTGAGTAGAGAACCCAAGAAGAGTCACAGTCCCTAAAATCTAAGTGCTGAAAAGTAATTCATATTGGCACCCACAGAAGCAAGCTGATATTGAGACCCCAAATTAAAATATATTGGAGTCTCAAAGGGGGGGGTTAGGAGAGAGGATACCCAAGAAGGTTGAGGTCCAAGAGAACAGGTCTTCTCAAGGAGACCACAAGGATACACCTGTTGGGGTCCTCTCCATGGTGACTCAGCTCTTGGGAATTTGTAAACTTAACTTTCTAGAACTTGGAAATTTCCAAGTTCTGTGAAATCCTGTAGTTCTGTAGGGGCTGGAATAGCATCTCCCGCTTGATTCAAACTGGCCAATGAGAAGGGTACCTGTGGATTGGAACTTTTTGACTGTCGATAAAAAGGTAAAGACCAAGCCAGTTGGGGAGCATGGCCATTAGGAATTCTTCTATGCCGTAAGTTCTTGGCTGGTGAATAAAGCCCTTCCTCTTATAAACGTGGTGTTTGGGTGCTCTTTCTCTCCATTGGGCCTTGTTTTCCTGCAACATTTTAATCTTAGGGTAATGCCAGCCTCATGTCACAGGAATTAGACAATGCCCTGGTCCAAGCCTCTTTCCAAAAAACTAAAACTTCTCTCAAATTCTCCCTCCGTGTCACAATCTATGTAACCAAAGAGATCAGAACACTTTCTGATTTTTTTCTCTAAGTCTGTATTTTCTGCCAGTAGACTTCCTTGTTCTCATTGGTAATCCTAGATTTAAAAAAATTTATAATAAATTTGTCACTGTTCTTGGAAAAAGCAAATTACGTAATTTTTACTTATCACCGGAGCTGGGAAGGTGGGAGAACCAAAAACAGTAGAGATATCCTAAGGCAATTAGCTGGAGGCAATATAGAGAATAAAAAGATAGTCATTATAGAAATATATACTTATTAACAGTTATTTAAAAGGGCCACCAATTAGAATTAGTTCTCTGCCTACTTGCCTTGGCAACAGAGGCCAACAGAGGCTTATGGTCAACGTACCTTGCTTTAAACTTTCTTACTCTGTGAACCTATCTTTCTCTTCCTCAATAAACTTTGTTTCATGCTTGCCTTAAAAATAAAAATAAATTTTAAAAAGGGACGCTGCTTAGAATTAAAGAGGACTCTTGATTCAGGTTCTCACCTGAGTTGTTCAAATTCCTTATAATTAACATCAGCCCTTGGAATGGTTATAAGAGATGGTTATTATTATTCCACCAACTGCCTTCAGGATGAAGAGCTCTTCGTGTGTCTCTCCAGTCCTAGAAGCTCAGAGGCTGAGGCTAGAGCATGGCTTGAGCCCAAGAGGTGGAGGTTACAGTGAGTGATTCTGGCACTGTAATCCAGCCTGGGCAACAGCAACAACAAAAGAAGAAGAGGAGGTGGAGGAGGAGAGGGAGGAGGAGAAGAAAATGTGGAGGGGACAGGCCTCAAGGCATCCTCCTGCCTTAGCCTCCTGAGTAGCTGGGACTACAGGCACCAGGGAAATGCCTGGATAATTTTTCTGTCATTTTTTAAAATAGAGATAGTGTTATACCCCAAAGCGAGCGGAATTACAGAGAATTGCACCAGCACACTGAGTACAGTTGAATTTTAGGGTCCTTTATTTAGTGGGACAGAGAGGGAGTTCATATTCAAAGCACTCTTGGCAAAAAGAAGCAGAGGAGCAAAGTTTTTAACTTGTGCTTTCAGTTGGGGTGGGGTGTGGGGGGCGGTTCTAAGAGTCAAGCCATTACAGAAGCTAAACTTGCCAGATTGAAGTCTTTAAAGAGGACACAAAAGGGCATTGAAGAAAACCAGGTGTTGCATCCAGACTGGGAGTTTTCAAAGTTTTGCAACTCTAAAAACTTATCTTTATGTTCCTGCAGGGTGTAGGGTGCTCAGGGGCCTGTAACAATATGTGAGGGGAGGGGCAGTGAGGGCTGCAGTTTTAAACCTTGTATGAGATGGGGTCAGTCGGCACAACGTGGAGTAGGTCAGGCTCCACCATAGGGTCTTGCTCTTGGTCATACTGGTCCCTAACTTCTGAACTCAAACGATCCTCCCTGAGTAGTAGGATTACTGGCATGAGCCACTGCACCTGAGTGGTTGGTTTGATTAAAAAAAAACCAAGAAAACCCATTAAGGGTTAATAATGTACAGTGAGTGACACAGAGTAGGCGCCCTGCAACACTACGCATGCAGTAATGCACATGTACGCACACGCAAGTGAAGCTGGGGCCTGGGGCTGCCCCTGTCCCTGGCGCTGACCCTTGTCTCTCGGGGGCTCCAGGCCAGGGAGCTAGCGGAGCACCCTGTTAACCTTGGAGTGGACGAAAAGTCCCGCATTCTCCAGCCCAAGAGAAGCAGCCAACGTCAGGGAATGGCGAGGCCCTACCAGCCAGGGCGACGCTCATTTAACTGCAAGTGGCCCGGAACCCAGCCAAGGGCTGGGACCCGCAGGCGACTAGAAGCCTCGTCAGCCCCTGCGAGGCCTTGATCGCGGCTGTTGCGGGAACGAGGCTGGAGGTGGCTCTGGGCGGCTCCGGACGGCCCCACGAGCTGCAGGGTCCGTGCAGGACCCGGTGCACAGCACTGGTGGCTGCGACTTTCCAGAGTTTGAGCTTCGGGAGCTGAACAGGCGCGATTTCCATGTGGGTGCCTTTGGGGAGCTGTGGCGTCTGGGGCTGCTCAGGCTGGGGACTTGTAGCCAAGGGAGCCCTCGGGGCGTGGAGAGGTCGCTGACTCGCGCTGGGAGGATGCCGGGTCGCCTGGGATCTGGGCTGAAGCCTGGAAGCGGAGGCGACCTGAGGGCGGCGTGCGTGGGGGTGGTGGTGGGGTGGTGTGGGCCGAGGGGCCCTTACAGTCAGTGGCCATGGGCGCGGGGGAGGTGCGGCCTTGCTGTGTCCTCTGCGATTCATCCCTGGGAGGGCCTGCGGCTCGGGTCTGGGTGGGAGGCCCTTCCAAAACTGCCAATGGCTGAAGCCTGCCGAGAAGTTCCAAGGACCCTGATGCACAGTTTCTAAGAACTGGAGGAAAAGAACAAGACAGCTTCATGAAAGGGGAGTTTTTCTATTCTCTCATTTAAAAAATGGTAGTAAAGAAAATCCATCAGGGTAAGGGGACCTGTACTTGCCATTGACAGGCACTTTCACAGTGGAGGAACCTGCTGAGGCTGGTGGAGACAATCACTTGAGTGTTAAAACCCTGGTTAATGTGCTTTCTTGTGGGGATCCCTGGGCTTGATATTACTGAAACTTTCCTCCAAAGTGCCTTATTTGGGTTTAAAATACAAAACATAACTTCCTGTGATCTCCTTTTCTGTTTAATGGTACTAGCTGCCTTCATTGCCTTGACTTCTGACCTCTCCTCTGAGTCACCTGCTGGGTTTTATCTGACTTGATTGTTCAGTGATGTATTTAGAACACACCCCTGACTCGCCTTGTACAAGGCGCGTGGCCCCCTTTAAAGCATGGCCTTGCCTTTCCGTTTCAGCCTTGATAAACTGAACTGCTTTGAGGAAGGCGAGGATCTAAAAGTCATCCCAGAGGGTACTGACCTGGCGACTTTGAGATATGGTGGACTTCGCATTTGTTATGTGCTACTTACTTAAGCATTTTTTGACATTATGTTTTGAAAACTTGAAAGTATAGTGTCCTTATCGTTATATCCACTCCTTAAATTCCACCACTGTTAAATCTGTCCTTATTTGCTTTAGCTGTATTTGTATGGGCTGCTCGCTGTGTCTTTCTTTTGCTTATACCATTCAATAAATTGCAGGCATCATGATAATTCACTGCCAAATCTGTCAGCACACATTTTCTCCTTATCTACAAAATATCATTCTCTTACATAGCATAGTATTAGTCAGACTAAGAAAATTAACAATAAATATGTAATCTTTAATATCTAATCCATATTCAAATTTGTGTTTATTTTTGAATGTGTATTTACAAAGGTAATCTACTTAGGTTTTGGGTGCAAGTTAAATACTCTTGGTAGTGTTTCCCAAACTATCTGTGCTAAAGGATCAGTTTTTCAATTTCTGATCTTCGACACAGCCATACTTTTGTAAAATACTATAAAGGAGAATTACTAAAAAAAAAATTTTTTTTAAATAATATGAGGTCAATTTTTTGTTATTAAATTCAATGGACATAAAATTACTATTAACTTAAAAATTTCTAAACACTTACTTTCATTTTCTGTACAGATTGGATAACATGTAGGTCGTAGTTCAATTCCAGCCTGCTACATACCTTGAGAAGCACTGCTCCATGTTATTATAAAGAAATTGTGCATGATATAGTGACATTCACTATGTTTCAGACCACCTCACCTGTGTTGTTAATCTTGACTGTATCCTTTCTATTATCCCCCTCATGTACTTGGGTGGTCTTTTTAATTCTATGTTTTTTTTTAGTAAAAATTATTCCCCTGATTCACATTGCTAACATTTACATTAGCAACACTTGGAACACCATGAAAGGCTTCTGTCTTTTCTTAGTACAATTCTCCCCCCCTCCCCCTCCGATTTATACATTATGCTAGCTGAGTAAGCTATTTTGCTTAGAAATTGTCAATGGGCTGGCTGTGGTAGCTCATGCCTATAATCCTAACACTCTGGGAGGCAGAGACAGGTAGATTGCTTGAGCTCAGGAGTCTGAGACTAGCCTGAGAAAAAGCAAGATCCCCATCTCTAAAAATAGCCGGGCATTGTGGCAGCTACTTGGGAGGCTGAGGCAAGAGGATTGCTTAAGCCCAAGAGTTTGAGGTTGTTATGACACTACGGTACTCTACTGAGGGCAACAAAGTTGCCCAAGAGTTTGAGGTGAGCTATGACACCATGGTACTCTACTGAGGGCAACAAAGTAAGACTCCATCTCAAAAAGAAAGAAAGAAAGAGAGAGGGAGGGAGGGAGAGAGAGAGAGGGAAAGAGAAAGAAAGAAAGAAATTATCAATGGCTCTACACTTCCTATATGGAAACATGTCAAACTCCTCAGCTAGACGTTTGAAGCCTTTCACATATATCCCTAATCTGCCTTTCCAGATTTATTTTCAACCACTTTCTCTTCCAAGTAGTTCAGGGTACACATGGCCTCTCTCCCATTTGAAAACTACCACCTCTTTAAGATCCTAAGATTCCTTTCCAGATTTCTTAGGAAATGTAAGCATTTATACTGCCTTGAGTTCTAACATCTTTAGGGTCTTTGCAGGTTCACTGAGAGTCTGAACTCCTGTGTGTGTATTGCCCTTAAGCCCAATGTACTGCCTGCTTCAATTGGTGACCTCATATTGTTGATTGATTAGAGGGATTTGTCTAAAATGCACATTGGTTGTGTTACTCCCTTGCTTAAAGCTTTCTGAGGGCTGTTAGGCTATGTCCTGAGTCCTTAGTGGGTCATAACTCTGATTAAGTAGGGGTTACTGTTAAGTATGGAGTAGTGAGAACTAAAAAGACAATGAACAGAGTGTAAGATTTTTCTCTCCACACTAACAATTTTTTATTTTTTATCTGTGAAAATATTATCTATTAAAAATTGTTTTCAAAGAATATGTTTGAAGGAAACAGCAAAGTTAGATACAAGGCTCAGAAGACAATGCTTTTTTTTTTTAGCTGCTCTATGAGTCAGAAACTTGGTGACAAAAGAAAATAAGGGGGAATGTTTGGCTTCACCTCGCTCTCTGTGGGTCGTAATACTCTACCAGCTCTCTGCTCAGCAGTTATATAATATGAGAACAGGCACCTTTAGAAACAGACGTAAGTGGAGATCTGTGACTAATGAGAAAGCAAAACATTGGCAAGGAAATCCACCATACACATTTGGAAGCAGAATTTTTTTCTTTTCTATTTTTTTTTTTTTTTTTGAGACAGAGTCTCACTTTGTTGCCCTTGGTAGAATGCTATGGCGTCACAGCTCACAGTAACCTCCAGCTCCTGGGCTTAGGCGATTTTCTTGCCTCAGCCTCCTAAGTAGCTGGGACGACAGGCACTCAGCTATTTTTTGTTGCAATTTGGCCAGGGCCAGGTTCAAACCCACCACCCTCAGTATATGGGGCCAGTGCCCTCCTCACTGAGCCACAGGCACCACCCTTCTTTTTTATTTTTAAGACAGAGTTTCATTCATTCTGTTGCCCAGGCTAGAGTGTCAAGGCCTCAGCCTAGCCCTCAGCAACCTCAAACTCCCAGTCTCAAGTGATCCTGTTGGCTCAGCCTCGGGAGTAGCAGGGACTACTGGTGCCTACCACAACACAGGTGCCTAATTTTTCTATTTTTGGTAGAGATGGGGTCTAGCTTTGCTCAGGCTGTTTTTGAACTCCTGAGCTCAAGTGATCCTCTTGCTTCAGTCTCCCAGAGTGCTAAGATTACAGGGGTGAGCCACTGCACTGGACCTTGGAAGCAGAATTTTTATCCCTTCTTATGTGGGTATATTCATTCCATTTAAACAGCTTTTCTTCTGCTTTATTCTGAAATGATGTGAAGACTTTTCCTTGAAAACATTGGGAAAAGAAAACAAGTGAATCTGCTCTCTTACTCTTTGGCAGCTGTAACAAGAAAACATAGACTGGATGGCTTAAAAACAACAAATTTATTTCTCACAGCTCTAGAGGCTGGAAAGTCCCCAGTCAAGATGCCAGCAGACACCATGCCTGGTAAGGGCAGCCTGCTGTTCCGTAGACGGCACCTTCTTGCTGTGGCCTCACATGGGGAAGGGGAGAAGGCAGCTCTCTGGGGCCTCTTTTGTGATGATTCTAATCCCATCCAGGAGGGCTCTACCCTCATTAGCTAATCTCCTCCCAGAGGCCCCACTTCCTAATATTATCATATTGGTGGGGTTTCAACCTTAGCAATGGCATGCCCTAATGTCATCTTCCAATAAAAAAATCCTCTGAAAATTTGAACTTTAGAAGTCTCCACTGTGGAGAGTACAAGACTGAACAGACTTTACCTGGCAACGGAGCTGTGAATGTTATTAGATAGGATTGGGGTTTTTGTTTTTTGGGTTTAGTTTGGTTTGGTTTTTCATTTCTCTAAGACTCAATGTACTCCTCTTGAAAAAAAAAAAAAAAAAAAGGAGAACAGCAGTGCCATCGTAGATATTCCTTGCCATCTGGTTCTGATAAAATTTGTACACTCAAATGAAAGAAGATATAATTAAAAATCAGTAGCATTCAAATTAGTGTGTCCTTTGGCAGTTACCACTGGCTGAGAGTTCAGTTCTCATTTTTATAGCTTCTAAAACTTTTTGTTTTCAATACACCAAAGGCCGAATAGATTTGAATCTTTGTTTTTGCAGATGGTCATTGTTTCTATCACTACCTTCCTTCCTTTGAGAAACTGCTTTTCTCCCACCCACTTGCCAACTCTGCCTGCTAACACTCACTCCCTCCTGTGGGGGTGATCTGCTTGGAGTCAGTCTGGGGGGACCATCAGTCACAGCATCTAACCACGTGGTCTCAGGGCAACCTAGCTTGGTTCCAAAAAGGCTGATTAAACTTTTGAGATGCTCAAGTATGCAGGACAATTGATAAAAATTTGAAAAAAGAACAGTACAGAGTGGTGTGGGAAAAGATATAATAGACCTGAGGGACTTCAGTGGAACCTTGACTGATGTGGGTGAGTCGAGAGTAGTGACCATATTTTTCATTGCTGGAGTATTATTCACAGAAGTGCAACAAAAGAGGTAGGCAATCTGACTAGAACAGGGGATCTCAGCAGGAAGCTGAGTAGGCCAAAAACACAGGGTTCAGATGTGGCAGTCTGGAGACAGAGGAGGGGAAGGCCCATCCTTGACTCGAGTAAGAGGGACTAGCAGAGAGAAGGCAGAGGGACAGGCCGAGAAGGGAGAGGGAACAGGACTGGAGAGACACGTGCTGTGGACAATTGACATGCCTAACTACCTTCTGTCTACATAAAAAACCAGACTTGACTCTGTACCCTGAAGACCTGTCACCATGGCCACCGCTATTTAGAGCAGGAGCAGAGGTAGAACGTGGGGCCTCGTATGGGAGGCCAGGCCATGCCTCACACAACACAAAGGACTGTGGACGGTGAAGCAGCAGATTTGGGAACGCTCTCTGCCCGCCCTCATCTCCCAGAAGCAGGGTGTAGGTTTATAAAAACAGAAGGGGACCTCCTTCCCTTCGTAGCAGAGAGAGGGAAGGTAACCAGTGGAGATGGCTTTAGACCTCTTCAGCCTGGAGATGACACCAGAGCAATCTGTGGTAACAAAATTAACTAACTAGACTCTATCTGCCAGTTCTTTGCCTTGTCCCAAGTTGCTACCCATTGTCATCTCACTTTTTCCTTTGTCATCTCACTTCTCTACCCATTTGCTTATTTTTTAGGTTTTGGGGTTTTTTTGAGACACAGTCTTGCTCTGTCACCTGGGGCTGAGTGCATTGGTGTCATCAAGGTGCCCCGCAGCCTCCAATTCCCGTGCTCAAGCGAACCTCCTGCCTCAGCCTCTCGAACAGCTGGGACTACAGGCATACTCCAATATATGTGGCTAATTTTTACTATTTTTAGCAGAGACAGAGTCTCCTTCTTGCTCAGGCTGCTCTGGAACTCCTGACCTCAAGTGCTTCTACCACCTTAGCCTCCCAGAGGACTGGGATTACAGGTCTGAGCCACCATATCCTACCTGAATTTTTATTCAAAACAGCTAGGGACTGAGAAAAGGAGTTAATATCTAGAATGATTTGCTTTAATTAAAAATGAACAGCAGGCCGGGTGCGGTGGCTCATAAGGCAGGTGGATTGCTTGAACATACAAGTTTGAGACTAGCTCTGACTGAGCTGGAGCAAGACCCCATCTCTAAAAATAGCCAGGTGCTGTAGTGGGCACCTGTAGTCCCAGCTACTTGTGAGGTTGAGGCAAAAGAATTGCTTGAGCCCAAGAGTTTGAAGTTACTGTGAGCTATGATACCATGGCACTCTACTGGGGGTGACAAAGTGAGACTCTGTTTCAATAAATAAATAAATAAATAAATAACAATAAAAGTGAATAGTAGCTGATTTGGAAGGGAGCAAACAGAGGGTGAAAGAAAGCCTTAATATTTTGCTAACAGATATAACTAGAAAGAAATAAGGATGATCAGTGTGCTTTCAGTGCAATTTGGAAGCATAATTAATGTACAAGAAAAAACTCACCTAAACCTAATTTCTACATATTAAAAATCACTTAATTATACACTTGTGAATACTTTTTTATTGTGGTAAAATACACATGATATAAAATTGGTGATTTTATCCATTTTTGAAACATGTAGTTCAGTGATATTAATTACATTCACATTGTTGTGCAGCTGTCAGCACTGGCCATTTCCAGAGCAGATCATTAATACTCACTTTTGTGGATTGTGTGTTTGTACATTCAAACGCTCAATAACATTAATTTGTAACCTTAAATCAGTACAGTGCTTTGGCAGTCACTTATGATAGGATGTGCACATCCTCAGCTGAGTTCAACAAGGCACTGCTTTGCCTTCTTGTTTCAGTCCTCATAGTACAAACAAATGTCCTTTTTTAGGTGTTTTTAATGCCACTGGTGGGGTTTTTCTTGTGCTTTCTGTTGACGACTTTGCTATTTAAGTTGGCCCTCAGGAAGCATGGTGTTGAAGCACTGTCTAATCTTTCTAAGTGCAAGGCTATGATGTGCCTTACAGAGAAAATGCATGTGTTAAGATATTTTTCAGGCTGGATAAGCCATGGCGGCCGAGCGGAAGACCAAATTGTCCAAGAACCTGCTGCACATGAAGTTCATGCAAAGGGGACTGATTCAGAAACCAAGAAACAACTAGAAGAGGAAGAAAAGAAAATCATTGGTGAAGAGCACTGGTACTTGGACTTGCCAGCACTGACAGAGAAAGAGAGTTTCATAATGGAAGAGCAGAGTTTCTTGTTATGTGAAGATCTTCTTTATGGAAGAATGTCATTCAGAAGATTTAATCCTGAGGTTGAGAAACTGATGCTTCAGATGAATTCTAAGAATAAAGTAGAAGTTGTTGAAGATGAAACAGAGGAGGCTGATGTGTCCGATGAAGAAATGGCTAGAAGATATGAGACCTTGGTTGGGACAACTGGGAAAAAGTTAGCCAAGAAGAGAGACTGTGCCGATTATGAAGAAGATGAAAATGGAGATGTAAAACCAATTAAAACAAAGAAGATGTTTTTGAAGCCCCAGGACTAAAGCAGATGCCTCAAGAGACGGCTCAGGGACGGCTTGCGAAAGCCAGCAGCGTATTTCAGAACTCACCCTGAC
>CAUYPK010005500.1:0-20183 GCA_963574355.1 Loris lydekkerianus | reverse complement strand
GGAATGGAAGAAAAAGTATCCAATATACTCAGCCCTACTATGAAGCTAAATTATAGCTTTCATTTCAAGGCTATAACTTACCTATACCACAAGACTAAGGGGAAAGGGCCAAGGAAGGGGAAGGGGGGGAGGTCTTGGTGGAGGGAGGTTAATGGGTGGGGGCACATCTATGGTGCATGTTAGAATGGGTACAGGCGATTACACTAGTGTACACAGGTATGATTTAACAAATACAAAAAAAAAAAAAAAAAGTGAATAAACCCATTTGGTTTTCAGCAAGAGACTTTAAATACTTGCCCCACCAAGAAGGGGATTAGACCTATTAACTGCCAAAAAGGGAGGCATCTGTTTATTTTTGCAGGAGAAGTGCTACTTTTATGCCAACAGATCTGAGATCATGCAAAACAAGATCAAAACACTCTAAGACGATCTAGAAAAGAGAAGAAAAGAAATTTTAGAAAATCCCCTGTGGATGGGCCTGCATGGTTTTTTACCTTACCTTCTTCCCATGCTACCCTTATTTACCCTTCACCTTTGGGCCCTGTATCCTTAAAAAAGGTTAGAGGCAGTTAAATCAGGTCGAGGTTCGATATCACCAGCTCATTAACCAAGAATCTAACTAGTATTCTTCACCGCCCTCCATAGCACCAATGAAGGGTAAGATTCCTAAAACTGGGACAACCTAAGACAGGACATGGAGAGGCTGCACGGTGGATTACATTCATAGTACCCAAAGATGGGTAAGATCACTCTGTGTTCAGTCAACCTAAGACAGGGACTAAACCATTTTTGTTTGTATCCCCATGACGGGTCAGACTTAAACTGCAAGAGCAGGCAACCTAAGACAGGGGCTATGTTTTTCCGCCATACAAAAAACAAAAGAGGGAATTATTGGGCCCTGCCATGTGCCTGAGGCCTAGTGAAACTTCCCGTGCCTGACTAGAAGTAGATCCATCGAGCTACTTCCACGTAGCAATGACTCAGCAAGGCCCGGCCTGAAACTGCCTCTACCTAGATACAGCCAACGTGGTACCATGCCATTGGCCCAACCCTGTCACACACCTCCTTCCCCGCCTTCTTTCCCTGCCCCTTCCCCACACTCTATATAAGCGGCTGCTTGACGCAATAAAGTTGAGTTCCTGCTTAAAAAATAAAAAAGAATGGAGTAGGCTGAAGAAAGGGTATTTGACAATGAAGACAAAACTTTTCAATGCTCTCAAATGCTCAAAGAGGCAGAGAACTGCAGAGCAAAATTTGATCATTTTCTGAGAGAGTTTTGGGACCACTCCAATAAAGCAAACATTCACCTTGTAAGAATTCCTGAAGGAGAAGAGGATGTTCTTAAAGTCATAGATGCACTACTGAAAAATATAATGGAGGAGAATTTCCTAAGGATGTTAAGAGATACAGAAATTCTGATAGTAGACATATTCAGAACCCTAGCATGACTCAAACCAAATAAATCATCTTCTAGGCACATTATAATTAACTTTGTCAAAGTTAATATGAAGGAGAAAATTCTGCAAGCAGTTAGATGTAGGAAAATAATAACCAAAAAGGAGAACAATGATAGAATTACCTCAGATCTCTCAGATGAAACTGCTCAAACTAGAAGAGAATAGTCATCAACTTTCAATCACCTAAAACAAAACAACTTTCAGCCCAGGATCCTGTATCCAGCTAAATTGAGTTTTATTTATGATGGAAGTTAAATACTTTAATGATATACACACATTCAAGAAATTTACCATACTCTAACAATCTCTTCAGGATATCCTCAGACCCATCCTCCATAATGACCAGCACAATGTTCTGCCACCAAGGTAAACTCACTCTGAAACTCTTGACTGAAACCCAATTTCACAGTGGTGAAAAGATTAAAAATGTCCACTGGACTTTTGAAAAACTTGACACCCAAAATACTACCAGGCTTATTAATACTCTTAATTAATGTGAATGGCTTAAACAGTCCTCTTAAGAGGCAAAGGTTGGATGATTACATACAAAAACCCAGGCCAGATATCTGCTGCTTACCAGAGTCTCATCTTACCTTAAAGGATAAATATAGACTCAGGGCGAAGGGATGGGCATCTGTAATCCAGGCAAATGGAAATCAGAAAAAAGCAGAAGTAGAAATTTTATTTCAAGATACAATAGTGTTTAAACCAACAAAAGTAGGGAAAGACAAGGGTGGTACATTCATATTTGTTAAGGGAAACACTCAACATGATGAGATGTCAATTATTAACATTTATGTGCCCAACCAGAATGCTCATCAATTTATAAAGAAGACCCTAACAGACATGAGCATTTTAATATCTTTCAGCACTATAATAGTTGGAGATTTTAACACCCCTTTGGCAGTGTTGCATAGATACTCTAATAAAAAGCAAATAAATTTTGGACTTAAACCTCACCATACAACAATTGAGTTTAACAGACATCTGCAGAGCAATTCATCCTAACAAAACAGAATACACATTCTTCTCATCAGCCCATGTAAGATCCTCCAATACTGATCACATCTTAGGTGACAAGGCTAACATCAGCAAATTTAAAAGTATAGAAATTATTCATTGTATTTTCTCGGATCATCATGGCATAAAAGTTGAACTCACCAATAATGGGTATGTGCATACTCATATAAAGACATGGAAACTAAATAACCTTATACTGAATGACAGCTAGGTCATAGACGAGATTAAGAAGGAAATTGCCAAATTTTTGGAACAAAAAGATAATGAAGACATGAACTATCAGAACCTGTGTGATACTGCAAAGGCAGTCCAAAGAGGGAAATTTATAGCATTGGAAGCCTTCCTCAAGAGAATGGAAAGAGGGGAAGTCAATAATTTGATAGGACATCTTAAGAAAAAGGAAAAGAAAGATATTTCCAACCCCAAACCCAGCAGAAGAAAAGAAATAACTGAAATTAAAGCAGAATTAAATGAAATTGAAAATAAAAGAATTATACAACAGGTAAATGAATCAAAAAGTTTTTTTTTTTTTTTTAAAGGTTAATAAAATAGATAAACTTTTGGCTAACATAACCGTAAATAAAAGAGGAAAATCAATAAGAAATGATAAAGGCCAAATAACAGACTCTTCAGAAATTCAAAAAATTCTTAATGTATATTACAAAAAAGCCCTCTATTCTCAGAAGAATGAAAATATGAAGGAAATATACCAACATACTTGTAAACACAACACCTTCCTAGACTTAGTCAGAAAGAAGTGGAAATGTTGAACAGGTCTATATCATGTTTTGAAATAGAATCAACGATAAGAAATCTCCCCAAAAAGAAAAGTCTGGGACTAGATGGCTTCACATCAGAATTCTACCAAACCTTTAAAGAGAAAGTACTACCTATATTACTTAACCTTTTCCAAAACATAGAAAAAGAAGAAATACTCCCCAACACATTCTATGAAGCAAGTATCACCCTAATCCCCAAACCAGGAACGTACCCCAAAGAAAATAAAACTTTAGACCAATATCCTTAATGAACATAGATGCAAAAATATTGAATAAGATCTTAGCATACAAAATCCAGCAACATATCAAACGAATTATACACCATGACCAAGTGGGTTTTATCCCAGTGTCTCAAGTTTGGATCAACATCCATATATTACAAATATAATACATCCCATAAGCAAACTAAAAAACAAAGGCCATATGATTCTCTCAATAGATGCAGAAAAAGATTTTGACAATGTCCAGCATCCTTTCGTGATCAGAACACTTAAGAAAATAGAAAATAGGTATAGAAGGGACTTTTCTTTTCTTTTCTTTTCTTTCCTTTTTTTTTTCCCCAGGGCCTGTTTGAACCCACTCTGGTATATGGGGCTGGTGCCCTAATCTTTTGAGCCACAAGGCACTGCCTAGAAGGGACTTTTCTTAAACTGATAGAGGACATCTACAGTAAACCCATAGCCAATATCATATTGAATGGAGTGAAATTTAAAACATTTCCACTCAGATCAGGAATGAGGCAAGGTTGCCCATTGTCTCCACTGCTTTTTAATATTGTAATGGTAGTCTTAGCCATCACAATCAGGCAATAGAAGGCAATCAAGTGTATTCAAATGGGGTCAGAGGAGATCAAACTTTCACTCTTTGCAGATGATATGATTATATATCTGGAAACACCAGGAACTCAACCACAAAACTCTTATAAGTGATCAAGAAATACAGTAGCATCTCAGGATACAAAATAAATACTCACAAATCAGTAGCTTTTATGTATACCAATAATAGTCAAGATGAAAAAACAGTCAAGGACTCTATTCCCTTTACAATAGTGTCAATGAAGTTGAAATATATGGGAGTGTACCTAACAAAGGATGTGAAAGATCTCTATAAAGAGAATTACTAAACTCTGAAAAAAGAAATAGCTGAAGATGTTAATAAATGGAAAAATATACCATGCTCATG
The DNA here is from genome assembly GCA_963574355.1 of Loris lydekkerianus. Classification (NCBI taxonomy): domain Eukaryota; kingdom Metazoa; phylum Chordata; class Mammalia; order Primates; family Lorisidae; genus Loris; species Loris lydekkerianus. The sequence goes on along the minus strand of CAUYPK010005500.1, from coordinate 15,745 downwards.
GGTAGGAAGAATCAATATTTTTCAAATGTCCATATTACCCAAAGCAATTTAAAAATATAATGCAATCCCTATCAATATTTTTCAAATGTCCATATTACCCAAAGCAATTTATAAATTTAATGAAATCCCTATCAAAGCGCCACCATCATACTTTGAAGATATGGAAACAATAGTACTTTGTTTTATATGGAACCAGAAAATCCTTGAATAGCCAAGACATTACTCAGAAATAAGAACAAGTCAGGAGGAATCACGTTACCAGACTTTAAACTATATATAAATCTATAGTGATCAAAAGCATATGGTATTGGCTCAAAAATAGACAAGTAGATGTATGAAACATAATTGAGAACTAAGATATGAACCCACACAATTATTGTCATTTGATCTTTGATAAGCCTATCAAAAATATAAATTGAGGGGAGGAATCTCTATTTAACAAATAATGCTGGAAGAATTGGCTGGCAATTGGTAGAAGACTGAAACTGGACCCACACCTTTCACCATTAACAAAAATAAAATCTCACTGGATAAAAGATTTAAGACATGAAAGTATGAAAATTCTTGGAGAGAGTGCAGGAGACACACTTGAGGAAATTGGCCTGGGAGAATACCTTATGAGGAGAACCCACTGGGAAAATGAAGCAACACCAAAAATCCATTACTGGTATCTGATCAAATTAAAATGCTTCTGTACAGCCAAGAACATGGTAAGTAAAGCAAGCAGGCAGCCCTCAGAATGGGAGAAGATATCTGCAGGTTATGCTTCTGACAAAGGTTTGATAGCCAGAATCCACAGAGAACTCAAACTTATTAAGAAAATAACAATTAATCCCATTTAATAGTGGGCAAGGGACTTGAACAGAAGCTTCTCTGAAGAAGATAGGTGAATAGCCTACAAACACATGAAAAGAATTCTCATCATCTTTAATCATCAGAGAAATGCAAATCAAAACCACTTTGAAATATCATCTAACTCCAGTAAGAGTGACTCACACAACAAATTCCCAAAAGTACAGATGTTGGCATGGATATGGAGAAAAGGGAACACTTCTGCACTGCTGGTGGGAGTGCAAGCTAATATGTTCCTTTGAAAAGAAGTTTAGAAAATATTCAGGGATCTAAAAGTAGATCTACCATTTGATCCTGCAATTCCTCTAGTAGGTGTATATCCAAAAGACCATAAATTACTTTATAGAAAAGATATTTGCACCATATAGTTCATTGCCACTGAATTCATAATTGCCAAGTCATGAAAGTTGTCCAAGTGTCTATTGACCCATGAATGGATTCATAACTTGTGGTATATCTATACCATAGAATACTATGCAGCCTTAAAAAAGATGGTGACTTTATCTCTTTTACGTTTACATGTGTGGAGCTGGAACATATCCTACTTAGTAAAGTCCTCTTTTACATTTACATGGATGGAGCTGGAATATATCCTACTTAGTAAAGTATCTCAAGAATGGAAGAAAAAGTATCCAATGCACTCAGTACTATTATGAAATCAATCTACCATCACACTTTCATATGAAGAATAGATCACAGCTGAAGGAGGATCAAGATGAAGGAGAAAGGAGAGGCAATGGGAGGGGAGGGGGGATGTCAGATCAAGGGAGGGTGAATAGTGGATCACACCTATGGTGCATAATGCAAGGGTACACGTCAGATCTAGTAGTATAAAATATAAATGTCTTAACACAATAATTAAATAAAAGAGATGAGGTATATATTAACAACTGTGATGTAAGTGTGCCTAATTCAATATGAAATCAGCACATTGTACCTCATAAATGCATGAATGTATACATGATCTATGTGTTTATAATTTAATTAAAAATAAAAAATAGAAAAAAATTAAAAAGCATTCATAAGGTCAGTGAAACAAAAGGTTGGTTCTTTGAAAAGACTAATAAAATTGACAAACTGTTGGCTATACTAAACAGAAACAGAAATAATATCTCTAATAAGATCTCTAATAAGATCTTTTAGTCAGAAATGATAAAGAGGGGGGCAGCACCTGTGGCTCAGTGAGTAGGGCACCAGCCCCATATACCGAGGGTGTCAGGTTTGAACCTGGCCCCAGTCAAACTGCAATAAAATATAGCTGGGTGTTGTGGCAGGTGCCTGTAGTCCCAGCTACTTGGGAGGCTCAGGCAAGAGAATTGCCTAAGCCCAAGAGCTGGAGGTTGCTGTGATGCCACAGAACTCTACTAATGGTGAAAAAGTGACACTGTCTCAACAACAGAAATAAATGATTCAGAGAAAATATTAACAAATTCTACAGAAATACAAAAGTTTCTCAATGATTACTACAAATATTCTATTCCTAGAAACATGAAAATACAGAGGAACTGGACCAAAACTTAGAAGTACACTACCTTTCAAAACGCTACCAGATAGAATTAGAAAATTGAAATAGAGCAGTATGAAGCACTGAAATAGAATCAACTGTAAAAAGTTTCCCCCCACACACCAAACAAAAGTCTTGGACCAGACGGCTTCACACCAGAATTCCAGCAAACTTTCAAAAAGGAACTAGTTCCTATATTGCATAATCTATTCTAAAATATACAGAAGGAAGAAATCCTCCCCAAATATTCTATGAAGCAAATATCAGTCTGATCCACAAACTAGGAAATGACCCAACAAAATATGAAAACTATAGATCAATATCATTAATATTGATGCAAAAATATTCAAAAAGATATTAGCAAGCAGAATACAGTGACACAATAAAACGTTTTACACCATGATCAAGTTGGTTTTATCCCAGAGGCACAGGTTGGTTCAACTTATGTAAATCTATAAACATACTTCACTACCTAAATAGAATAAAAAAGAAAGACCATATGATTCTCTTAATTTGTGCAGAAAAATATTTTTATATTATCCACCATCCTTTCATGATAAAACTCTCAAGAAAATGGGTTTAGATGGGGCATTTCCTAAACTAACAGAGATCATATGCAACAAACCTACAGCCAATATCATATAGAGTAAAACTGAAATAATTTTCACTCAGATCTAAAACTAGACAAGGATGCCCACTGTCAGCACTCCTACTCAGCATAGAGCTGAATGTCCTAACCATTACAATCAGGCAAGGGAAGATCAAAGTTATTCAAAGGGGGAAGTAGAAGGTCAAATTCTCCCTCTTTGTAGATGACATAGTCTTATACCTATAAAACCCCAGGGACTCAACTACAAAGCTCTTGAAAGTGCTCAAGAACTACAGTAGCAGCCTGGGATAAAAAATCAATACCCACAAATCAGTATATCTATATGCCTACAATCATGAAGCTGTGAATAAAATCAAAGATTCTATTTCTTTTGCAGTGGTGCCAAAGAAGATGAAATACCAGGGAATATAAAGATGTGAAAAATCTCCGTAACAAGAACATCAAACCCTAAGAAAGAAAATAGCCAAATATGCAAACAAATGGAAGAACACACCATGCTTGTGTCTGAAAATAATAAACATTGTTAAAATGTCCATACTACCCAAAGTAATCTATATATTTAATGATATCCCCATCAAAAAATCAATGTCATACTTTAAAGAGCTTCAAAAAATTATACTCTGATTCATATGGAACCAGAAAAAAACCCTGAAGAGCAAATATAATTCATGGAAATAAAAACAAATCTGGAAGCATCATGATACAAGATTTCAGGTCATACTGCAAGTGTATACTAATCAAAACAACATGGTACTTGCACAAAAACATAGATGTATATTTATGAATAGCATAGAGAATCTAGGGATGAACCCACCCACATATTGTCATTTCATCTTGAATAAGCCTAACAAAAACATGCACTTGGAGAAGAATCCTTATTTAACAAATGGTGCTGGGAGAAATGGTTATCCACATGTAGAAGACTGAAACTGGACATTACACCTCCTACTGAGAGGTGGATTCTTACTGGATAAAAGATATAAATTTAAGACACAAAACAATAAAAATTCTAGTAGAGAGTGTGGGGAAATCTCTTGAAGATGTTGAACTTGGAAAAAAACTTTGTGAGAAAAACCCCACTGGCAATTGCAGCAACACCAAATATAAATTACTGGGATTTGATCAAGCTAAAAAGCTTTTGTATAGCTAAGGGTACCACAAACATAGCAAATAGACAGCCTTTGAAATGGGAGATTTTTGCATGTTATGAATATAACAAAGGCTTGATAGCTAGAATCTACAGAGAGCTCAATTTAAACAATAAGAAAAGAGAAAACAACCCCCTCTATAAGTGGCCAACAGACCTGAACAGAAACGTCTTCAAAGATGACAGATGAATGGCCAAAAAACACATGAAAAAAAAAAATGCTCATCATGTTTAATCATCAGAGAAATGTAAATCAAAATCAGCTTGATTTATAATTTAACTCCAGTAATATTATTCCTCATCATGAAGTACCAATACTGAAAATGCTGGTATGGATGTGGAGAGAAGGGGACACTTCTACTTTGCTGATGGTGGAATTGCAAACTAATACAGCCTTTATGAAAAGAAATAGGGAGAATCCCCAAAGAACTAAAAGTTGACCTTCCATCTGATCCCTGAATTACATTATTAATTATATACTCAGAAGAACAAAAATCCTTTTACCACAAAGACATTTGCACCAGAATGTTTATTGCAGCTCAATTCATAATTGCAAGTTGTAGAAGCAACCCAAATGCCCATCAACTCGTGAATGGATCAACAAATTTTGTTATATACATACCATGGAATACTATTCAAGGATTAAAAAAATATTACACTTTAAAGCTTTTATGCTTATCTGGATGGAGTTGAAAAACATTCTTAGTAAAGTATTGCAAGAATGGGGAAAAATATCCAATATACTTAATACTAATATGAAACCAAGATATAAACAATTACATGCTCATATGAACAATAAAATGCAAATATAGTCTAGTATGGGGACAAGAGGAAGAAGAGGGGAGTGAGAATAGAGAAGAACTGTTTACAGGTGGAAGAAGGGCATTTGGTGGGATCTCACCTAATGGGCACAAGGCATGGATGTCTACCATGCCTTCTGGGTGAGGGGGTCTTTTACAACTTGAACTTTACCTTGGAAGTGAGAAAAATATAATCTATAATTTTGTACCCTCATATTAATTTGAAAGAACAAAATGAATAAAATATTTTGTGTTCTTTATCTCCTCATTTTCCCAACCATCATCCAGCAATAGGTTGTTTAGTTTCCATGACTTTGTGTAGAGATGAGTGTTTCTATTGAAATTGATTTTTAATTTTATTTCACTGTGATCTGAGAAGGTAACATGTTTTAATTTCTTTTTTTTTTTTTTTTAGTTTTTAGAAACATGCCTTTTAGCCTAGAAAATGATTTATCTTAGAGCATGTTTTATAAACTGATGAGAAGAATATATATTTATTAAATTGGGGGTATCTGTTAGGCCTGTTTTTTCTAGAATTCTGTTTTAGTTCATTATTTCTTTGCCTGCTTTTTCTTGGAGGATCTATCCAATTCTGTCAGTGTGGTGTTTAATTCTCTGGCAATAATGGTGCTGCAGTCTTATTTTGTTTAAATTGAATGGCATTGGCCTTATGAATTCAGACACTCCTGTGTTAAGTGCATCTCTATTTCAGATTATAAATCTTGTTTTCCATCCTTCCACCTTGAGTCTAAATGAGTCTTTACGGGTTAGATGTGTTTTCTGGAGCTATAATATACTTGGCTTGTATTCTAATATTTTCTTCAGCTATCCGGAATCTCTTCAGAGGTGATTTCAGGTCATTCACATTTATTAAAATATTGATATGTATGGTGGTTTTTTTTTAACCTGTTGGGTAGACCCTTATTATTTCATTTTATCTCTTGAGTCACTGTGGTATCAGGGCTCTGGACTTTAGCTTTTGGATTATTTTGCTATTGTGGGTGTCTCTTGTGATAATCTGTGTATAATGTAGGTCTGAGTACTTCCTACAGGGCTAGCCTGGTCTTCACAAATTTTCTCAGAAATTGCTTGTCTGAGAAATTCTTTATGTCTATCTTGTATAAGAAACATAGTTTTGCAGGATACAAGATTCTACTCTGCCCCTTATTATGTTTTAGAAGGCTCAAAATGGGTCCCAAATCCCTTTTTGCTTCTAAGGTTTCAGTTGAGAAATCTTCAGTTAGTCTGATTGGTTTTCATTTATAGGTTACCTGCTGTTTTTACTTTACAGATCACAAGAGGCAGGAGTTCCTCTTTTGGGTTTACTTTCACCAGCCTAATTATGTGTTGTGTTATCTGCCTCTTTATGATTAATCTCCCAAGAGTCTTGTATGCTTCTTGTCCCTGTATATCTATATTTCTAGAAAGACCAGGTGAATTTTCCTCCACAATTACTTCAAATTAAATTATCCAACCCTTGTATATGTTTTTCACCATCAGTGATGCCTATGAGTCTCATGTTTGACCTCTTTACACATTTCTAAATTTCTTCTAGGCATTGTTTCTTTCGCTTATTTCTCTGTTCTTTGTCTTCTACTAACTTGTGTGGTGCAAAGCTGCTATCCTCCAGTTCTAAGATTATTTTTCTGCTGGATCAAGCCAATTCTTAAAGTTTTCTACTGTAATGTGTAATTCCTTTAAATATATATTTTTTTATTTCCTGAAGTTCTGCTTGATTTTTCTTTAATTTTTAATTATTTTTATTGTTGGGTAATCATTGAGGGTACAATGAGCCAGGTTACACTGCTTGCATTTGCTGGGTGAAGTAACTCTATTAATAGTGTCTCATCACCAAAAAGAGTGTCACACACCATGGCACCACACTCCCCTCTCTTCTTCCCTCTCTTCCATCTCCCCTTCCCCCCACAATGTACTAGCATCAATTGTTCGAATATCAGAATTGAGTACATTGGATTCTTGCTTCTCCATTCTTGTGATGCTTTACTAAGAAGAAAGTATTTTAACTTCACCCAAATTAATACCAAAGAGGAGGGAGAAAGAAAAAAGTCTGGAGCCAGCTTTCCACAGATGTTTCTGTCCAGAAGGAGAGGTAAAGGACAGAAGGTTCTAAAGAAAGCTGAAGGTCAGGAGCTGAGCTAAGAAAGAAGATTGAGGAGTGCACATCATCCCTGCTGAGGCAAGCTGCGACTCCAAAGAAACAAATTGCAGGTACAAAGAGGGCCATCACCAAGAGGATGAGAGACCCCTCCCCCAAGAGAGCAGCTCACTGTGTGGTCTCTACAAATGAGCAGAGTTCATAACACCACTTATTTTATCCCACAGGAGAGAGCCGCTAAACACTGGGACTCCTTCTCCAGAGAGATTCCACCTGTGAGCCTAGGTATTCTCCTGCCCATCATAAAATTAAACAAATATTTTACCTGCAATTCTAAACTCTCAGTCCACCCCTCCCCAACTCCTGGCAGTGAGTAAGCCTGTTCCCTGCAGAGTCCAGAGTGTTTGGAAATTTCTTGAGAGTTATGAGCATGGCATGGGCCATTACAAGAGTGTGCTGAAACAGCAACACAGGTGGAAGTTGGGGATGTGGGGCGAGGGAGTCAAGCAGGAAAGAATGTAGCATGGGCCGTGTGGCTGCAGAGGTGGCAAGATTCACTCAGGGTTAGGTTTTGGAGAAACACTTCCTTTTTCCTTTGACCACTGGAGGGAGGCAGGCCTTAACCTTGGGGGTCCACTGGTGGGGCATTGCTGGGACAGAGACACAGACTCAGTGAGTGAGAAATACACACTGTGGTGGTACCTTCCAATGGCAGAGTGTGGCTGGGTGAGAGACACAGACAAGGTGAGCAAGAAATATGCACAGAAAATTTCCTGTGGAGGAGTGCAACTGGGACAGGGAAACAGAGTCAGTGAGAGGGAAATATGCAATGTGCTGGTACCTGCCGACTGCAAAGTGCACTGAGACAGAGAGACAGAATCAGTGAAAGAAATATGCACTGTGGTGGTACCTGCCTGTGGACGGCAGTGATCACACTCCAGGACTCATGCTGGTGGTACACTCTCCATATGCCATTGAGCACTGGAGGGAGCCGGGCTTCAGATCCATGAGGTTACCCGGGTGGCATAGTGCAGTGCAGAAGGAGGCGCTGACTTCACTTTGTCCCTGGAAGGCCCATATCCCTGCCTCTCTTGCTCAGTGAAGGGAGCTAAGCCACAACCCCACAGGGTTACCAGTGGTGGTTCAAGTCTGCTACATAAGAAGGAGAAGGAGTCATTATACCCCTGGCATGAGTCTTTGGTTGGGTGGGTCTTCCTGACCACACTTACCAATAGAGGGAGCCAAACTCCAGCCGCTTGGGTTTCTAGGACTGAGCTGCCTGTAGATCCCTGCTGTCAGGTTGCTGGACACCATTTGAACTCTCACAGTTGAGTTGATTGTGCTTCCTAAGATAATTGGTTTGGAAGCCTTGGCCTGGACTCTCCACCTGGTGACCCTGCAAGGTAGAGCTCTGGTTGTGTTGAAGTAAGAGGAACTATTCTCCTGCAATTGACACTAGAGGGGGGAGGGGTGTTTCAGTTGCTTGTATCTCCCCCTAGCTGAGATTTCAGTCTAATTTTGTGACTCAGTAGGATAGGGTAGAGGCTGGCTGACTACAATATGGAGCCATCTACCCCTATCACGCCAATCAGGTCCTTAGAGTCTCTGGCAGTTGGTCTGAAAGGGACTTTTGTGAAATTGTAGGGGGAAAGCCATAATCACTAGTCCAAGATTTTTGGTAAAGGACTGGTTAACTAAAAGTCTTGGAACTTGTAATCCAATCTCAACCTACCAGTTTTAATACCCAAACTGCAGAAAATATTCATGGGACAGAACCAGAGTAAGAACTCTGGCAATGTGAAGATCAACTCCCCCAAGGAAAGACAAAGGAGATACGTTACAAGATGCCATTCATAAACAAATGGCTAAAATGTCAGAAACTGAATTGAGAATATGAATGAATAATACTATTAAAAAAATGGAGGGGAAAATGGAAATAGAAATCAAAAGGGTTGTGCAAGAAATTAATGAATTCAAAGACAAATTTACCAAGCATATGGACATAATGAAAAAGGAGATAGCAGAGCTCAAGGAAATGAAAAAGTTTTTCGAGGAGCTCCAAAATACAGTACAATACCTCGGTAATAGAGTTAAGCAGGCAGAATAAAAGATCTCTGAAATTGAAGGCAAAGCTTTTGAACAGTCTCAAATGGTCAAAGAGGTAGACAAATGGAGAGCAAATACTGATTATTCCCTGAGGGAGTTGTGGGATCACTCCAAAATATCAAACAATCGACTTATAGGAATTCCTGAAGCAGAAAAGGATGGTCCTGAAGGCACAGTTGCTGTACTGAAAGATATTATGGAGGAGAATTTCCCAACCATTGCAAGGGATACTGAAATTCAGATAGTAGACAGCTTCAGAACCCCAGCACAACTCAAACCAAATACAGCATCTCCTAGACACATTGTGATTAACTTTGCCAAAGATAATATGAAGAAGAAAATTCTGCAAGCAACCGGACAGAAGAAAAGTATTGAAACAAAGGGAGAAATATTAGAATGACTGCAGATCTCTCATCTGAAACCTTTCAAACCAGAAGAGAATGGTCATTGACCTTAAGTCTCCTAAAACAAAAAACAAAAAATAAACAAACAAAAAAAAAGTTTTCAGCATAGGATTCTGTATCCAGCAAAACTAGTTTAATTTGTGATGGAGAAATCAAATACTTTACTAACATATGTTGAAGAAATTTTCCATAACTAAACCAGTTCTCCAGGATATTCTCAGACCCATCCTCCATAATGATCAGCACAATTGTACACTGCCAAAATAAACTCACCCAGAATTTTTTTTATTTATTGCTAAATCATAGTTGTGTACATATGTTCAATCAAGGGGTACAATGTGCTGGTTTTATATACAATCTGAAATATTCTCATCAAACTGTTCAATGTAGCCTTCATGGCATTTTCTTAGTTATTGTATGTAGACATTTGTATTCTACATTTAGTAAGTTTCGCCTGTCCTCACCCAGAAATTTTTGAGTAGAACCTAACTTCCACAGTAGGTAAATAATAAAAATATCCATTAGACATGGTGCCCCAAATACTACCATTATTATAAATTTTCTCAAAGTTAATTGTTTAAATAGCCTGCTAAAGAGGCACAGTAGGCTAACTATATACATAAACTCAGACAAGATATCTGTTTTATAATACTTTGATCTTAAAGAATAAAAATAGACTCAGCGTGAAGGGATTATTATTATTATAATTAAGTCATATGGAAATTTAAAAAAAGCAGGTGTTGCAATTTTATTTGTAGTCACAATGGGCTTTAAACCAACAAAGATAAGGAAAGATAAAGATGCTCGCTTCATATTCATAAAGGGAAACATTCAACATGAAGAGACTCCAATCATTAACATTTATGCACCCTAGCAGAATGCTCCATAATTTATAAATCAAACCATAACAGATATGAAAAACTTGAAATCTTCCAGCACTAGGATAATAGTATACAAGTATACTAGTGCTGGAAGATTACTAGTATACAAAACCGTTTGGCAGTTTTAGAAAAATCCTCCACAAAGAAACTAAACAAAGAAATACTTCACTTAAACTGGACCCTACAACAAATGGACCTAAAAAACATCTATAGGACATTTAATCATAATAAAACTGAATACACATTCTTATCATCAGCCCAAGGATTATCTTCCAAAATTTATCATCTTAGGACACAATTTTAACCTGAGCGAATTTAAAAGAATAGAAATTATTCCTTGTCTTTTTGAACCATCGTGGAATAAATGTTGAACTCAACATCAAGAAGAGTCTGCATACTCACACATAATCATGGAAACAAAATAACCTTACCATGAATGATAACTGGGTCAAAGACTATAGCTTTCACATGAAGGCTATAACCCACCTATCCCACAAGACTATGAGGAAAGGACTAAGGAAGGGGAAGGGAGGGGGGAGGTTTGGGTGGAGGGAGGGTAATGGGTCGGGCCACATCTATGGTGCATATTTTTATCTATAATAAAATAATAATAATAATAAAATTAAAAAAAAGAATGAAAGCACCAAATTTTTGGAACAAAATGATACTGAAGACACAAATTTTCAAAACCTGTGGGATGCTGAAAAGGCAGTGATAAGAGGGAAATTTATAGCTTTAGAAGCCTTCATCAGGGAAACAGATAGAGGGGAATGGGAAGTTGGCTGACTGGAGCCAGCTTTTGACAGAATATCCCATCCAGAGAAAGGGATTATGACACGAAAGTACTAAAGAATGCTGAACACTGGGAGCAGAGAGAGAAGAGTGATAACTGCACATCACCTCTGCTGAGGCAAGTGCTGACTACAAGAAAGAAAATTTTAGCTGAGACTTCAACCCAGAGTCACTGATCCACTAGGATTGCACAAAGACCTGCTGAATACAAGACAGAGCCATCTAACCCTACCACTCCAAGCAGGTTCCCAGAACCTCAGACTATTATACCATACAGGTCCTTGCAAAGCTGTAGAAGAAAAAACAACAATCACTGGTCCCAGATCCTTGGCAAAGGGCTGGTTGATCCAGAAAGGCCCAATCCAATTTTACTTTACCTGCCCATCTATCCAAATGGTGATAAATGATCATGGGGCATAAAAAGCGGAAAAAATCTGGCAACATGAATAATCAGAGTAGATCAACCCACCCCAAAAATAACAAAACAGACACACCAGATGATCCCATTCATAAACAAATGGCTGAGATGTCAGAAACCAAGTTCAGATTTTGGATGGCAAGTAAGATCAACAGAATGGAGGTAAAGGTGGAATTAGAATTTCAAAGGAGTAATTCAAAAGTCATCTTAAGAATTCAATGAATTCAAACACAAAATCACCAAAGATTTTGACACATTTATGCAAGAACTTGCAGACTTCAAAGATCTGAGAAATACAGTAGAATCCCTAAGTAACAGAATAGAGCAGGCTGAAAAAAGGATTTCTAACATTGAAGACAAAGTTTTTTAATGCTCAAAGAGGAAAAGAAGTGGACAGCAAAAATGAGCCACTCCCTGAAAGAATTGTGGGACCACTCCAAAAGAGCAAACATTCAACTTATAGGAATCCATGAAGGAGAAGAGGTTGCTTTTAAAGGCCCAGATGTTCTACTCCAAGAGATAATAGAGAAAAACTTTCCAAACATGGCAAGATATTCTAAAACCAAGATAGTGGATAGTTTTAGAAACCAAGCACGACTCAATCCAATTAAAACATCTGTTAGACACATGATAATTAACTTCACCAAAGTTAATATGAAGGAGAAAATTATGTAAGCAGCCAGACATAAGAAAACCATAACTTAAAAGGGTAAGACTATTATAATGACTGTAGATCTCTCTTCTGAAACTTTTCATGCTAGAAGAACATAGTCCTCGACCTTTAACCTCCTAAAACAAATAACTTTTTACCCAAGATCCTGTATCCAGCTAAACTGAGTTTCATTTATGATGAAGAAATTAAATACTTTTATGACATTCATGTGCAGAAGAAATTTGCCTTCTAGAAGATGTTCTCAGACCTATCCTCCATAATAACCAGCAAAATCCTCTACAACTAAAGTAAATTCACTCAGAAACTTTTGATCAAACCCCAACTTCCACAGTGGCAAAAGGATAAAAAACTTCCATTGGACTTTAGAAAAACTCAATAACCAAAATACTAACAGGCATATCAATACTCTCAATTAATATGAATGGCTTAAATTGTCCTCTAAAGAGGCACAGGATTGCTGACTGCATAAAAAAACTCAGGCCGGATATCTGCTGCATATAAGAATCTTATCTTACCTTAAAAGATAAATATAGACTCAGGGTGAAGGGATGGTCATCTGTAATTCAGGAAAATGGAAGTTAGAAAAAAGGAGACGTTGTAATTTTATTTGTAAATACAATAGGCATTAAGCTAACAAAAGTAAAGTAAGATAAGGATGGTCACTTCATATTTCTTAAGGATAACACTCAACATGATGAGATTACAATAATAACATATGTGCCCAACCAGAATGCACCTCAATTTATAAGAGAGACTCTAACAGATGTGAGCAACTTGATTTCCTCTAGCATCATAATAGTAGGAGATTTTAACACCTCTTTGACAGTGTTGGATAGATCCTACAATAAGAAAATAATCAAAGAAATTCTAGACTTAAACTTAACCATGCAACAATTGAATTTAACAGACATCTACAGAACATTTCGTCCTAACAAAACTGAATACCCATTCTTCTAATCAGCCCATGGAACATCCTCCAAAATTGATCACAACTTAGGTCACAATTCTAACCTCAGAAAATTTAAAAGAATAGAAATTTTTCTTTGCATCTTCTCAAACCACCATGGAATAAAAACTGAACTCAGTAACAACAGTAATCGCATACTCACACAAAATCATGGAAACTAAATAACCACACGCTGAATGATAGCTTGGTCATAGCTGAGATTAAGAAGAAAATCACCAAATGTTTGTTACAAAACAATGATGAAGACACGAATTACCAGAATGTCTGGAATACCACAAAGGCAGTCCTAATAGGAAAATTTATAGCATTGCAAGCCTTCCTCAAAAGTACATAAAGAGAGGAAGTCAATAACTTAATGGGACATCACAAGCAACTGAAAAAGGAAGAGCATTGGAATGTTCTGGGTTAGACCTCAAACCCAGCAGAAGAAAAGAAATAACAAAAATTAGAGCAGAATTAAATGAAATTGAAACAAAAGAATTATAGAACAAATCAATAAATCAAAAAGTTTGTTTAATGAAAAGGTCAATAAAATACCTAAATCCTTAGCCAACCTAACCAGAAATAAAAGAATAAAATCTCTAATTTCATTCATCAGAAATAATAAAGGCCAAATAACCACAGACTTCTTAGAAATTCAAAAAATCCTTAATATATATTATTATAGAATCTATTCTCAGAAGTATGAAAATCTGAAGGAAATTGACCAAACTTGGAAACATGCCACCTTCATAGACATAGCCAAGAAATGTAAATATTGAAGAAGCCTATAATCAAGTTCATAAATAGCATCAAATGTAAGAAATCTTCCCCAAAAGAAAACCCTCAGACTAGTCAGCTTCACACAGAATTCGACCAAACCTTTAAAGAGGAAATACTACCCATATTACTTAACCTTTTCCAAAACATATAAAAAGAAGGAAAACTCTGCAACACATTCTATGAAGTAAATAGCACCCTGATCCCCAACCATGAAAAGACCCAACAAGAAATGAATATTACAGACCAATATCTCTAATGAATACTGATGTAAAAAATAGTCAATAAGATCCTATCAAAGAGAATCCAGCAACACATCAAACAAATTATACATCATACACAGGCAGTTTCATCCTAGGGTCCGAAAGTAAAAAACAAAGACCATATGATTCTCTCAATTGATACAGAAAAAGCTTTTAATAATAACCTGCATCCTTTCTTAATCATTATGCTTAAGAAAATAGGTATAGAAGTAATATTTCTTAAACTGATCATGACCAAATACAGCAAACTCACAGCCAATATTGTATTGAATAAAGTAAAATTGAAATCATTTCCACTCACATCAGGAATCAGGAAAGGTTGCCCATCATCTTTACTGCTTTTTAACATTGTAATGGAAGTCTTATGCATTGCAAACAGGCATACCTGAGAAGGCAATCAAGTGTACCAAATAGGATCAGAGGAAATCAAGCCTTCACTCTTTGCAGATGATATGATTTTATATCTGGAAAACCCCAGGAAGTCAGGTACAAAACTTCTAGAAGTGATCAAGGAATGCAGCAACATCTCAGGATACAAAATCAATACTCACAAATCTGTAGCCTTTATATATACTAACAATAGTCAAGCTGAAAAAACAGTCAAGAACTCTATTCACTGTGAAATAGTTCCAAAGAAGATGAAATATGTGGGAGTATATGTAACATTGGACATGAAAGTTCTCTATAAAGAGAACTATGAAACTCTGAGAAAACAAATAGCTGAAAATGTTAACAAATGGAAAAATATACAATGCTCAAGTTTGAGAAGAATCAACATTGTTAAAATGTCTATACTTACCAAAGCAATCTACAGATATAATGCAATCCCTATTAAAGTACCTCTGTCATTCTTTTAATATCTGGAAAAATTAGTACTTAAATTTGTATGGAATGAGAAAAAATTCAAATAGCCAATACTTTATTCAGAAATAAAAATAAATCAAGAGGTATCATGCTACCAGACTTCAGACTATATTATAAATCTATAGTGTTCAAAACATCATGGCAGTGGCACAAAAATAGAAAGATGGATTTATGGAAGAGAATTGAATTGAAAACCAAGAGATGAACCCAGACACTTGTCATCATTTGATCTTTGATAAGCCTATCAAAAATATAAATTGAGCAAAAGATTCCCTATTTAACAAATGGCGGTTGGTGAATTGGCTGGCGACTTGTAGAAGTGTGAAACTGGATCCAAACCTTTCTCCTCTAACAAAATTTACTGTCACTGGTTAAAGGACTTAAACTTAAGACATGAAACTATAGAAATTCTTGGAGAGAGTTCAGGAAAAACACTTGAAAAAATTGGCCTGGGAGACTACTTTATGAGGAGAACTCCCTAGGCAATTGAAGAAACATAAAAAAAAAAAAAAAAAAAAAAAAAAAAAATTCATTAATGGAATCTGATCAAACTAAAAATCTTATTCACTGCCAAGAAAAAATTAAGTAA
>CAUYPK010005497.1:0-44861 GCA_963574355.1 Loris lydekkerianus | reverse complement strand
ACTGTCTGCTATCTGAATTTCAGAATCTCTTGGCATGTCTGGAAAATTCTCTTTCATAATTTCATGGAGAAGGGCCTCTGTGCCTTGCGAGGCCACTTCATCACTTTCAGGGATTCCAATGAGGCAGATATTAGCCTTCTTTGAATAATCCCAGAGCTCTCTGAAAGAATGATCCATTTTTGCTCTCCATTTCTCTTCCTCTTTGAGAGTTTGGGAGCATTCAAAATCTTGGTCTTCAATTTGAGAAATCCTTTCTTCTGCTTGCTCCACTCTGTTACTGAGGGATTCTACTGTGATTTTCAGATCTTTGAGGGCTGCAAATTCTTGCTTCAGTGCATCAAAATCTTTGGTGGTTTTGTCTTTACATTCGTTAAATTCTTGAGACAACTTTGGAATTTCTCCTCGAATTTCTAATGCCAACTTTTGAATTGCTTCTCAAATTTTTAATTATAAATTTTCCTTCATTCTTTTAATTTTGTCTGCAATCCAAATTCTGAATTTGATTTCTGACATCTCGGCCAGCTGTTTATGAATGGGATCTTCAGATACATCTGCCATATCTTTCCTTGGGGGATGGGGGGGTGGCGGGGGGGGGTGATGTATTCTGGTTATTCATGTTCCCAGAGTTTTTCCACTGATTTCGCCCCATAATTATTTTACACTGTTTGATTTTTCCCCTGGAGCTTTGTCAAAGACCCATACAGTGCTACAGCCTGAGAAACTTGGGACTTGTTTGATGTGGTGGGGCTAAGTGGTTCTGTCTTGTTTTCAGCTGGTCTCTGTCCAACCCTAGTGAAACAGTTACTCTGGGTTGACATCTCAGCTGTGGAGAAATACCAGGAATTATGTCACCCTACCCCCCACAGGCAACAATTACAAAAGGAAAATCAAACCTTCCTACAACCACACACCCAGGGCTCCACTTGAATAGTCCTTGGGAGATTGGCTCAGTTTAAAAGGTCCAAATCAATTGTCTCAGTGAGCACCTATCTCAGGTGGGAGAGTTTAAAATGTCTCTGGCAAGTGAATCATTAGGGTCTGGTGACAACTCAGATATGACTTGCTCCGGTGTTTTATGAAGTCAGGAGGACCCACCCAGCAAATAGATTAGTCTGCAAAGGTTGATGCCTCCTTCCTCATCTTGTACCTCTGTTACACCCAGTCACTGATAGCCCTGCAGGGTTGTGACCCAGTTGCCTCCAGTGAGCAGAAACTACAGGGGTTTGCACCTGCTTAATCACAAGGAAATCTATATCTGCACACCCATGCTGCTGTGCTCTGCATGTATCCAGCAGGGGCAGGTGAGGACTGACAACCTCGGGCACTTGATGGAGACTGTGGGGTGTTCACTCAGTTTCAGCCCTGGCCCTGATTGATGTTACTGACAGAACAGAACAACTTTGCAGGAATTTGTTTCTGTTCCTGCTAAATTCCTCTGCAGAAGAGAAAGCTGTTTTGAGTTTCCAGAACCTCGGCCTCAGTCTCTGTCTTTGCTCCTGCAGGTTTGTATTCGGTTAGCTGTCAGTTCTAGCCTCCTGCCTTCCTTTGTCTATGGCTGATGATCCCCTGAGGGAGGGTGCATCTTAGGCTCAGTTAAACAGTCTTCTGGGTCAGTCCTACCCTGGGAATTTCCTGGTTCTGTGCATGCACTTACTAGTCCCCACACTCCACCTAGGCCGGTACTGCCTTAGGCAAACCCTTTACTCACGAGGCCTGTGTTTCAGTCCCAGATCGATTCTGTGGTGGTTGCCACCTGAGAAGATGCCTGGCCTCCTCTGTTTGCCCAGGGAGACAGAGGGTGTGGCTTCAGAATATCCAGGAGTGACCCCTATTGTTACTAAAAATGGCTGCTGCTCTGTGCCTCCGGGCACTGCTGCTCCGGTGGCATGGTTCCCTCTTAGCTGACCATCCTCTCCTCAGTCCTATGCTGCAGAATCAGCACTGACCTGCTTCAGTCTAGGCCCTGTCCACACCCCTCGAGAAATCACCCAAGAACCTGGACTTTTGTAGTATAGGCGGCCAGACCTCAGAGTGAGAGTGGAGGGGAGTGCTGGGAGATCAGAACTGCAGATAGAGAATATATACAGTTTTATACAGTTTTATGCCTGCTAGGAGAATGCCATGGCACCCTATGCCTGGTAGGTTTTATGCCTGGTAGGAGAATGCCATGGTAGGTCCAGTTTTTAGAGGCTCTCTGCCATGGAGTGTAGTGGGAGGACCTTTGAACTCTGAATGTTTGTTTGTGGGGCACTCCAAGCCATTCTCATGAAGGAGGGGACTCCCGTCCACTTGGTGACAGATTTTGTACCTTTTGTTTGTATTCTTGTGATCACAGCTTGCCTCAGCAGGGTTGATGTGCATTCTTCAACCTTTTCTCTTGGTGCAGCTCTAATCCACCATGTTACTTGCTAAATTTCTGTCCTTTAACTCTCCTTCTGGACAGGAGCCTCTGTGGAAAGCTGGCTTCAGTCAGCCATCTTGTCTCCACCCTCTTCTTTTCTCTTTTTAAATTTCTTATGAGTGTTGGCTTTCCTTACAGTCTCCCTCTTAATTTAAATCCAAACAACAAGGAATGGGATCTAGACATCATGGCTATTCAGGAGTCAGGGGTGGAAACAGAGTAAAGGTTCACTTATCTAAATGGAGAAAACCCTTTCTTTGAGCCAGTATTTGTGACTGATGGCCCAGGTCTTCTGTTCTTTTTGCTTTGCCCCCTCTGTTGTGCATGCTCTAGGGATAGTCCCCCCAGTCATTCCCTTGTGGGTTTCAGCCTCCTACTCTTAGCAGCTGTCTGTTGTAGCTCTCAGCAACTATCTCTTTTCTGTTCCATCCACCCACTTCACTGTCAGTGAAAATGACAAAATTCCCAGCTCTTTCTTCTCTGCTGTTTGCAATCACTTTAAGAGCCACAGTTTCCCTAGATACCCCAAAACAGAACAAGTGCTAACAGCTGTGTGTAGGCCTGATGCCAATTAATAGTCCATAGGTTTCCTTGAGAATAGTCCATGGATAATAGTCCATAGGTTTCCTTGAGAATGTCCCCTTCTCCTTAGATTGCGCACAACTTCCATTATATCTAAAGTGATAAGAATTGCCATGTCTTCATCTATCTTCTACCACTGGCATCCAGGTTAAAAAAAAAAAAAAATGTCTAGTATTCTTTGGTATTATTTTAAAACTCAATATGCTAAGTGGTTAAGTGGTAAGTAAACAGGTGGAGGATGGGAAGTCCCGAGCCCTCTTGGTATTTATAGCCCATGTCAGAGATTTATTTTTTACCACTGCCTGTTCTCAGAGCCACTTGAGCAACCCGCAAATTGTCAGTGGTGTTCAAGGAAACAAATTGGCAAAATGGACAGTGACAGTGCACTTAAAAACAAATAAAAAGAGAGGGAGAGAGAAAGACTGCAAGGGGCAAAAAGGACCTTGTAAAATAATAAAACCAGATTCCTTTCTAAAAATCACACAGATGTCACTGTCATTACACTAATGATTTTGAAAGGTGGAAATCAGGAGCAATTTTCACCCCAGTACATACGTTTCTCCTTCTCAGGGAAGCTGGGCAGGGCTGGCCAAGGGGAAGCAGCCAGGGCCTATGGGCAAAGCCACAAGATCTGAACACTTTTGTCCTGGGAATTCCTTATTCCCTCCTCTGAAAGATTCCTGATAACCTACTTTTAGGCAGAGCTTAAATGACTGACCATCACTCATGGGTGTTGAGAATAGATTCTCCCACAAAACAAACAAACAAACAAACAAAAAAAAAAAAAAAAAAAAAAAAGAACAGGGGACTCAACTTTCTGAGCCTTAAGTTTTATTCTGACAACATTTGCTGTGTGAGCAGTCACATTAAAATGTTAAAGATTTAAGGTATTTCCCCTTCTGTTATTCCTGCAATTTTAGAAATCATAAGGGGCCAGTACTTGTAAAAATCATTGAAACAGCTCTCTGCGCTTTATGTCCAAACCTATGCTAAGCCTCGAGGAGACACCAAGAAAACAGTCTCGCCATAAAACCAGTTGGTTAGGGGGAGGGAAACTCACTCATTTGTTCCTTCCATATGTCTTTACTGAGCTCCTTCATGTCATGTAAGTGCAAGTTGTGTGGGTGGTGGAAGAGTGGCAGGATACAAAGAATAAATAAAAATAAATAAAGGATATTTTTATCATCCTAGTGGAAAAACATATAAGTATAATAATAATAGGCCAAGATTTAGTGAGCATATTTTCACATGCCGGACACCACTCTAAGCGCTGTGCTGTGTAAACTCATTTAATACCCACAGCAACTTGTGCCACTTCTCAGATCCACTTAAACAAGTTGTATATTTTCAGTGGTTTCTATGGGAACAAATTGGCAAAATGGACAGTGCATATAAAAAAAAAAAATAGAGAATGCAGAAGACAAAAAAGACCTTGTCAAAAATAAAATCAGTTTCACTTGTAGAATTGCACATAATTCATAGGCAATGCAGTTGTTTTCAGAGATACAGACCAGGACCAATTATTCTTCCAGCGTATATATTCATCTCTTCTTTAGGAAAGATAGGCCAGGCTGGTTAAGGGGAAGCAGGACAGATCTGCAAGCAAACCCACAAGGTCTGGAATTTTCATCTTGGATGTTCCTTACATCTAAAGCCTCTGTGCCTTCCCCTCTTTTCACATCTTTCTCACTTCCACTCCAGTGGGTTAGTTTGCCCACAATTTAGAAAGGAAGAAACTGGGACAGAGAGAGATTGGGGAACTTTCCCAAAGTGACACAGCTGGTAAATAGCAGAACTATGATTTGAACCCAGGGAACCTGGCACCAGAGTCCACGAGCTTAATTATGATAACTACCTCCCTAAAAAGTCACAAATCACCTCCTGCCATCAAAGCACTCAGAAAGTATCCCAGGGGCCCAGAGGCACAAGCAATTTTTTATGCCTCATGGAGTCAGAAAGAAAATTAGACAATAAGTATCTTTTAAGTGGAATTTTGAGAGATAAGTAGAAGTTCACTAGAAAGAAAAGAGAATTTTATAGAAAAGCAAGTAGCATGTGCATAATAAAATAGCATCACATGTTAGGCAAATGACAGGCATTTTGATGCGATGAAGGTTCAGGTGCTCATGTTTGGAGGCAAGGACACTGACAAATAGTAAAGCTAAAAAGTGAACTTGGAAAGAACTTTTACTCTCCTTTTTATGCCAGATTACATTAAGTAAGGCATCCTTTGAGTTCTTTGAGAAAATGTTCCTTCTTCCCTTGTTTCCAAGGCCATGGTCTGTACTCCTAAGGTAATTCTACATGTTCCTGTGTGTAACAGCACACTATGTACAATTGTTAGTTTAGTAATCTTTCTCCCCACACCTCTGTGCTGTCTTTAAGGGCAGAAAATAATTTTTTGTGCCGTATGCATCTAGTTCTTTGAACAACATCTACCACGTAACAAATGCTCACCAGTTACTCAAGGACTTCATCCCCAGAAGTATTTCAGCTCTACTCTGCCTCATCATTTTCCTTTCACTGGATTATTCTCATCAACTAGAAATGGGTCTTTGTTTCTTCCTTATTAAAAAACAATGTTTTTGACCTCTTATCCCTCTCTAGCTACAAACTACTTATCTTTTCAGTGTCACAGCAAAATGTCTTAAAAGTTTCCAATTCTTGATTTCTCTACTTCCCCAGCTCCATTGTCTTTTTGACCTACTTCAGTCAGGCTTGTATGCCTACCTACTAGAACTACTCTTGTTACATAATACAGATGAACCACTGCAAGTTGACCACCCAAGGGAGTGTAACAAACAGGTCATGATACGGAGATGGCCCACATAGGGAACTAGGTCTACTGTACAGATATGTGCATGCTCCAGTTGATAAAAACTAGGTCAACCTAAGGAGGTGGTCCATGTAGGGAGAGGAGGCAGTCAACTCTGGACATTCTGCT
Source organism: Loris lydekkerianus (assembly GCA_963574355.1). NCBI lineage: Eukaryota > Metazoa > Chordata > Mammalia > Primates > Lorisidae > Loris > Loris lydekkerianus. Next base: position 38,934 of record CAUYPK010005497.1, on the reverse strand, counting down.
GTAATTACTGATAATCTTCATCTTGCCAAAGTGAAAAGTCCATCTTCTTCTTTCACAACTAACCCCTTCTTCTTGAAACACTCTTTTCTCATTGCTACCATGATACCACTTTTACCCAAATGTCCTGAGATTTTGTCCTGATCTCATTGTCTTCTCTATACACTCCAAAAATAAACAAATGGATGATTCCTCCCTCCCTATAAGCTTTGTTTTTCCTTGTTTTCCATCTTAGTCAATGCCTCCATCATCTGCACGGTTGATCCAACATCTAAAATGATATTCTTCATGCTGTTTTGTGAAGAGGGTGGTGCTCAGTCTCACATACATTCCACTACCAAGTCTCATGGATTCTCCTTCCAAAATATGTCTGGAGACGACCATTTCTTTCTGTTCCCCCTGCCACTCTCGGATCCATACCACCACTACCTATCCCACAGACTATGGCAAGTTTCTCCTGTCTTCCTGTTTCTGTTCTTCTGTCTTTAAGCCTATTTTCCATACTGAAATCAGCAGAGTCATTATTTTTCTTTTGTCCTGAAATAAAACACATGAAAAGTACAAAAAACATAAATGTCCAGCTCAATAAATTAATATAAAGCAAAAATCCCTGAGACAACCTCCAGACTTTAGACTCTTATCAACATATAAATCTTAACACGTTTCTCCCCAATGCCTAACCATCTCTCTCTCCTACAGATAGCTAATTATTGTCTTGACACATGCAGTAATAAATTACTAGCTTTTATTTAGACTTTTAGCACTTAATTATGTATCTGTCAACTGAAATAAAAATATACAATGAAATAAAATTATACAGTATGCGTTCTTTTAACTCTGGATTCTTTCACTCAATATTGAATTTGTAAGAATCATGAAATTTGTTGCCTGTAGTTGTAGGCAATTTATTTCAGTTGCTTTATAATATTCTATAGTATTCCATTGTGTACTTATGTCACAATTTATCCATTGCATTGTTGATTACAATTTGAATGTTTCCAGTTTGGAATCACTGCAAATAATATTGCTTTGAACATTCTTGTGTATAAAATTTAGTAATGAATATTTTGTAAATAAAGGTACATTTAGCTACAATTTCCCTATGCATAGTGTCTTTAGGGGAGACTTTTATCTTCACTGTTAATGAAAATGTTTTCCAAACTATTTTCCAAAGTGATGTTTTTGAAATTGCAAGAAGGGTACAATGAATACTCACCTCTTTACCTGGACTCACAAATTATAAATACTTCATCACATTTGCACTCTTTTTTTATAGTAGTATGTGACTCCTTATAATTGTCACTACATATGTTTACTTATTGTCATTATTCATTTTGATGAACCATTTCAGATTAGATTGCAAACATTGTGACCCTTGAACTCTAAATATCACATCAGCATGCATCTCAAGAGAGGGAATACATTTTCCAACATATCACATTTTCTTACTTGTCAAATTTAGGAAATTTAACATAAATAGAATACAACTAAACAGTGCTTCCCAAACTTTAATGCACTTAGAATCATTTGGGGATCTTATTAGAATGTAAATCTGATCTACTGGGTCTGGGATGGTGCATGTGATTATGCTCGTACTTTAATAAACTCACAGGCGAGGCTGATGAACTAATCCACAGATGACACTATGAGTGACAAGTATATAATTTGTGTATTCAAATATTTCCAATAGTATCAAAAATATCTACAGCATTATTTTTTTCCTAACCAATATTAGTCCAGGATTAAATGTTTGACTAATTTAATTGTCATGTTCACCATTATTATTGAAGGACATGGCGCTGGGAGAAATTTACGGTTGCCAGATATTTTCTTTCAACATTCTAAATACATTACTTCATTACTTTCTTCTAATTTTCAAAAGCTATTATGCTTTTGAGAGATTGGCTTTCAGTCAAACTATTGCTTCATTAAAGGGAATCTTTTGTCTCCTTCTGGTTATTTCTAAGATGATGGCTCCTTTTGTTTTCTGTGATGTCACTGTGATTTGTCTAGGTATTGATTTTTTTTTTTTTTTTTTTTTTTTTGCTTATTATATTGTAGGCTTTTTTAATCTATTGAGATCTTTCATTAGGATTAAACTATTTTTAGTCATTAATGCTCCTGATGTGTGTTCTTTCCATCTTAAGCATGTACTAGACCACATTGAGTCATTTTTCTATTACCACTTTCCTAAATTTTTTATTCTTTTATCTCATGCTCCTTTGTGGACATTTTATTTACACCTATGTCCCACTCACTAATTTTCTCTTTACCTATGTCAAATATCCTGTAGGAAAAATCCACCAAATTTTTAATTTTGTTTATCGCATTTTCAGTTTGAGAATTTATATTGGCTCCTTTTCAAATATGTTATGTTACTTTTCAGAGTTTCAAGTTTGCCTGCCAACATTTTGAATATTGTATTTTATTTCTTTGTGGATGATAAACAAAATTGTTTTAAATTCCAGTATCTGGACTCCTTGTTGATCTGTTTTCTATGTTTTCACCATTTCTAATTTACATATATTTTTTATTCTGTACCTACTTAATTCTTTAATTCTGTAACAGGCATTGTACTTCAAAAAATACTTATGAAAATAGGCATAGAATAATGTTAACTTCCTTGGAAAAGAACTTTATTAGCTTCATCCAGGTGCCTATGGGAACTATTACTAGGGATCACCTTAATACAGATTTAAAACCTAAAAATTCCAGTTCATTCAGTAACTGATTTACCTGGAGTTTGCCCTTTCTCTTAGAGCATAGTTCTTTGGAAGTTTTACAGAGAAATTTATAGACTTCAGCTCTATTCCATTAATTCTTTTCAGCTATCAAAAGGCCTTATCATCTTCCTATGTGTCTCTTTCCATCCCCCAAAGTTTGTTCTCCAAGGTAGTATTGTGATAGTTGCTCACCAACTTGTTACTCCAAGGCCCTTCAGTGGAATGACTAGTATGGGTTACCTAGCCTACCAGTTCCAACAGTTGGAATCTAAATAATGTAATAGAATTGATATTTGAGGGTCAAACAATAGGTATCAAATACAAAAATGAGATGACCAAGTAGGTTTTGGAAAGCCAGGTTGACAACGGACCCACAAGGAGGGTAGAAATGTATGAGGAAATGCAACAAAGCAATGAATTTGTGAGCAGAGATCCTTAGTCTCAAGACTAAGTAGTGATTTATAAGACCAGTCTGAGAATTTAAGAAACACCTTCTGCAGTTAGAGAACACATAATAAAGAATCCAGGGATGGGAGGCCAGCCGAGGACCTCACAGCAGCTGAGTACAATGCCCTGGCTTGGGGTGACCATTCTCCCTCCAGTGAAGGTCAAAAAAGCATGAATCACAGGGACCAGACATGCAACCTGTCAAAAGAGTGAGCCTGTAATCATGTTTAAAGTGATCCTGAGTTAAAGAATTTGCTTCAGAGAAATTAAATTCCAACAGAAGGTCTATGTGGAATGGATTGCCAAAAACCAAAAACTAAGGGGCATCTGGAGCAGTAACTTAGAATTGTCTGTAATCTTCTAGCCAGGAAGCCTCTGAGGAATCAACAAATGTCATTAGAAAGTTGACTTTTTATATCTTTCAGGCCTGGGGAAAACAAAGCTGTCATCTTCTCATACTCTCCTCTTCATCATTTCCCTCATTCTCCCCCTCCTCCCCTCATGGCTCCTCCCTGTCCTCCTCTCTCCCCCTCTCTTGCCTCTCCTCCTCCCTCTCCTCCTCCCTCTCCTCCTCCCTCTCCTCCTCTCTGTCCTCCTCTCTCCCTCTCTCTCCTCTCCTCTTTCCCTCCCCTCTTTTTCCCTCTCCTCCCCCTCCTCCTTCTCCTACCTTTCTTCCTCCTTCCCCTCCTCCTTCCCCTCCTTTCCTTTCCTCCTCTTGCCTCACCACTAGACAGCCAGGATAAAGAAAGCTGTCTTCTAACAGCAGTGAATTAAGAACTTTCTATTCTTCTACATCTCTTTTTTCCATGCCCCAGAACCCTGAAAAGGTCAGTAACAGCATCTAACAAGTAGAACAGGTGAGCAAGCAAAAAAGATAAATCTGATGCAGGTAAAGGGGAAAATATTTTTATTAAATTAAGATTAAAGTCTCGCTTACTATAGTGGGATGGACATCCTGGTTTCTGTATTGAATTTATTTGTATGACTTAAGGAAAGCACAAATCTTTCTATTACCTATAAGTAACCAAAAAAATCATGGGACTTACAAAGATGTGTATTCAGAGGAGGACAAAAAACTTTCAGTATATTAATTTTAAAAAGGCAATGAGAGGTAAAAATACAGTTGAGGTTGTTAAAATACCCATTTTTCTGAGAGAAAGGAAAAATGACAGCAGTTTCAGTAAGATGATTCCAGAAGGGTAAGGTAGGATGGACTAGGTGGAGAAGATGGTGTGTGAGAAAATCAGCGAAACCCCTATTATAATAACCCCACATGAGACAGAGAAGGGAGAGGGCCTTTCAGGCTCTGGGGTACCTGGAGATGAGAAGTGGTCAGATCCCTCCCAGAACATGTGGAGATGGAAGAAGAAAAAAGAAAATTAGTCTCAAACCTTCCAGGTTTATTTCACCTCTATAGTTTACTCTCAGAGGGGCTTTCAACCAATTGTGCATCTTAACTAATTTTTAATTCACTTTCTTCATCTATAAGATAGGAAAAGTAATACTTGAGAAATTAATGTGATAAATTAGGCAATGATGTATGAGTTCATCATAAGTGAAATGAATATTATTATAATTAGGTTGCCTAAAAGAAAGAATGAAGGAAGAAAGGAATGGAATTCTCTGGAATTCCATTCTCATTCCATTCTTTGTAGAGCAGAGATTAAACTCTACATCTCTAAACACCATCAGATGCTTCATTGGAATTGAACTTTCCCATGTAAACATTTCATTGTGTGTGTATGTGTTTTCTTTTAATAATCTAAGTGGTATTTAAATATTGGATAGATGGTTTTACTGCCTCCAGGACTAGTCTGGAGAATTCACCTTGACTGGCACAAACCTGTTGGGGTGAGTGATCCTACTTGCTATTCAGTCTGGTGTTTACCAGCAAGCATTCAGAAATGCACCCTGGGCTAAAAGCTGCTGGCAAATCTTCCCTTGATGGCTGAGTTGAAATGAATACCAAGGTAGTGTCCGCTTCTGGCTCTCATTACATTCTCTTTGACTGAGTTGAATATTAAAACAAGGCCACCTGATAGTCATCTTGGATTCTTGCAGGAAGGAACTAAAGGTGCTGGAAGCAAAATGAAGTGCAGGTGGGATAGCATAATAAGTTCTTCAATTTACAAGTGTTAATATGAAAAATCAGAATGTGAACCTCACTGGAGAGAATCTATAGGCTATTTATCTATTCAAAGTGACCTTGTAATCTATCAGTCATTAAAATGATAGCAAAGAACATGAATGCCACCCTGTGGCTATCAACAGAAATTATATTTAATATATAACAATTTTATATAAGGTAATGGGAATGTGATTAAGATAAATCATGCAGATACCAGGACAAGGGTCAGCCCAGATAAACAGTTGTTGCTAATACAAAACTCAAGGAGACATTACCCAAAATGTTAAGGAAAAATACTCCCTTGTCTGTCCTATAAAAAAGTAAGAAAGTGGGAATAAATTTTGATTATAGATACACAAAGCATTAAAGATATAAGTAGATTACTGGAGGTAATGTCAGATTCAAGAACAGAGAAGGAAAGGTATGTTTTACTGTCCTCTTATCAGTAAGCACACTGTAATTATGTGAGACCCTCACATGCACACAAAGATGTTTACTCTTTGTAATCATGAGCATTTTCTTATGCACAAATATGCATATTCTAATTTACATATACATAAACAAAGCCATTTAACATTCATGTGGGGTTTTTCTGCATCTGAATATGACAACACCATGTTGATCTCATTCAGTTATTCAACAATTTTTCCCAGAGGACTCTGAGGATGCATTTTATTTCTTCTGGATGTGGAGCAGGCCCTCTCTGGAATGACCTACAGTTGAATTAAATCAGGCATTATAGATTTCTTTATATTTTTGACATAGAATATTTTTAGGTTTTATGGCAGAGTTTGGGGACAATGAGCTCTGCTTTCTCTGACCCACCTTGGGCAGAGGGATTCGGTTTCTATGGCTCCTATGGCTAGCCTTGGCAAATAATGGGACTGGGAGAGAGGAAGGCAGGAAAAGATAGAGGAATTTTGCTTCTGAGGCTGCATCTGAAGCCTTCATTTTGGGGTATTGTTTTCTGAGCCTCAACAAACAGAAGATTGAGAACTTCCTTTTCCTTAAAATTATAACTTCCTGACATGCTGTAGCATGTATTTTTTTAAAAGAATCAACCTGACTTCAGCATGGAAAAAGGACGAAGGGACAAAAGCAAGTAGGCTGCTTCAACAGACAAGCAGATGATGGAGGAGACTTGGTTCTAGATGATAGCAACAAATGTGGTAAAAATAGACCAGATTTTAGACATATGATAAAGGTAGAATCAAAACCACCTATATCTGGATTCAGTATAGTATCCAAAAAAAAAGAGAAGAGTCAAGGGGGTTGGCCTGTGTAAATACAAGAATGAAGTTGTCATTCACAGATTTGAGAAAGTCTGGGAGAGATACACGTTCAGGTGAGGAAATTTGGGAATTACATTTTGGACATGATAAGCCAGAGCATTTGGTAGTTATCCAAATAGAGGTGTTGAGTCAAGAAGTAAGGTTGACAGATTTAGCAAATAAAATAAAGGATAAGCAACGAATTATTTTTTTTATTTAAGTATGTCCCAACTATTGTCTTTACTTATGCTAAAAGACTATTCTTTGTTTATCTAAAGCTCAGATTTAACAGGGCATCTTGTATCTGGCCCTAGTCGAGGCATTTGGATTAAATGTCTGAAGCTTAGGGAAATTTCTAGATGGGGATATAAATTTAGAAGTCATCATTATATAGATATGTTTAAAAATTGAGAATGATTTAGGTCACCTAGGTATGAATATGAATGGAAAGGAGACAAGACCTGTAGATATGCTTTGGACATCCACAATGAATATCTCAGCACAGCTGTCAGTCTTCAAACCATCCAAGACTACATTAGTCTTTCAGCATGAGCTACGGAATTACCTGTACCCAGACCTTTCAGAAGCAGATAGAGGTTAGTTCCAAAGCTGCACTTCTCCCAATGTGTCTGTAATAACATTTCTTCCCATACATTATCCCTTCTATTACATTCTTTCTATGCTGCAAAAGACAGGGACAAATAGCCAGACTTCTCAATATCAAGATCTGAAGGGAAGAAATCTCATACACTCCATCCTGGGTCACCATAGTAACATAGATTCTAAAATTATTTAATCTACTTTGAAGTTCCATCTCAAATGTAAGCCAAATCAATGTAACAGAAGAAATATTAGGCCAGTGGAATATTTAAGATTTAATGCCAATGTTTCAAACTTTAAGAGAAAGAGTGTGAGGGTTTGTGTTGATCTATATTTTATTTTATTTAGAAATAGTTCAGATTTTCAAATGGAAGAACAGAGGGTCAGCTGGAGATTAGTAGGCAGATTCTTTGGAATAAATGAAGCAGGCTACTTGACAACATGCCTCTAGTGGTATACAGTTTTATTCCTGTGCAGGAATGTGGATGTAGATATCAGGACTGTGCCTGTCTATTTCAAGTCCTGCTGGTGCTCTCTGCATTTACCTCTTCTCCTCTCTGAAGTTATAGAAGTGTCCATCTGAATTCTCCCTTCTGTCCTTTTATAAACTTATCTAACTGCTTTAACCTATGGGTGATAGAGGATCACTTTGAAGATATGCTTGTGCTTTCAGACAGATCATGATATGAGTATTGGATCTGCCCTTCCTAAATGAGTGGTCTAGAGTTCATTAACTCACCTCTTGAAATTTGGATTTTTTTTTTCTCATCTGCAAAATTTCTTTCATGCAAGAATTTTGTAAGATTAAATAAGATATGTATGTTAATCTATAAGTAGAGAAAGTGACACATAGAAAGTGCTGTATAAATGTTTGATATCAGTTTTATAATCAGTAGTGCTAGATAGGCAGTGTTAGGAGTGAAAAATAGTCCCACTGTAATCAAAGCAAAATCAACTGAGAGGAAAAAAAAAGAAGGAAAAAAATGGATCTTCCATCCCTCACATATTATATCCTCCCATACACCCTGCTTTATTACTCCCCACATCATTACTCTGTAATATATGGTGAGTTCACCTCTGCTGCAATGACTGTGGCAAACCTCTACTACTTTCACAGAAGTTACAGCTGCCACTCTGGATCTCTGCACTACTTCAGGGGCATGCACCTCTTCTTGGCATGGTTTCACTGCCATAGCAAGACTATCTGCCCCACTGGGCATTCTAATACTATATGCCAACATGAAATTTGAGAAACAAATTATAGAAAGAAATACAATTCATGAGAAAAGCATATGATACTTTAAATCTGGAGATCACAGTTAAATCATGAGCATCTGCTTTTATCATGAGAATATATATAATATTTACAGTAAGTTCTAAAGTGGGAGTTAAGGTCAGAAACCCTGTAATTTCCAGTTTGGGCTTTCCCCACTCTCAGTGGATATCTTCTCAACAGTCAGAACTTCATTTTTAAAACAAAATGAATTCCTAGAGAAATGGCTTTGGGATCCTCCCAGGACCCGTTCTCTCACTCCTTTGTGACCCAGGTCACAGTCTCCTCCTTTCCCCATCTTTCTCTCTTTATTTCTAAGAGTGGTCTACATAACTTCCCCTTTCTGGAACACTGAAATGCCAGAGACATTTGCCACTGCAAACTGGGGATTCAGTGTTTACTTAGGACCCTACGATCAATATCATGCTCCTTGCTTTTGTCATCAAATGAATAATCACTGTGAACTACAGAAGGAAAGGAAAACTTTATTACCATATATACTTGAGTATAAGCCGAGTTTTGGGGCACAAAATTTGTGCCAAAAAACCCGAACTCGGCACAAATTTTGTGCTGAAAAAACTCGGCTTATACTCGAGTATATACAGTACTCCATAATACCTATTAACAGAAAACCATGATGATATTATTTCCCATTAGGGAAGTGGAATAAACATAGTTTTAGTTCATGTGTTAGAAGGTTAATGTATGGAGAAGACTAATCATCTGAGGTACTAGGTTGAACTGTAGAAATTGCTGGGATTTGACCACAGACACATCAATGGCAAATGGTTCTACCTAACGGAAACATTACATTCTGTGACTAGGTGAATATTGCCTCTGGAGGAAAAATAATGTTCCAAGTGCTGGAACACTGAACTAGTATCTGTCATCACAAAAAGTCACCATAGGCAACCAGTGCCATTGAGAGGAACCCAAAGTTTTTTAAATACCTTCTTGATATTTAAGCTGAGGATACCTGAGCAAATGCCATATCCCCATTTTGTAGGTAGGTAGTTTAAAAGATTACTAAAAATAAATGGGCCAACCATAATGCAAATCAATGACCAAAATGTTCCTCCCCATTTAATGTTCGATTCTTGGCACACAAGTTGGTGTTTTTGAATACACTCTTAGACTCTAAGAGCATAGGAAGGAAATTGGTGCAGAGATGTAAATGTTATGAAAGAAAAGGGATATAAGTGTTTGAAATGTCAAGAACATCTTTTGAACACCTAAGAGGGCAGACTGGAGGATCGTAGAGGGGTGTTAACTCACCAAGCCTGCACGTAGACATCAGTGATGCAGTCATCAAGTGAAAGAAATTTCTCACTGTACATTTAGAAATCATCCCATTCATCTCTGTTCTTCTACCATTAGATTCAAAATATGTGTGTGTCTAAGGCACCAGTTCTGTATGGCTGTCATTTTTACTCCCTTCAAGAACTGTTCTTGGTAAGTAGATTTCAGCCCTGTTATAACAGTTTTTTTTTAAAAAAATCTCCAAGTTTGCTTTGAAGCAGGAAGAAAAGAGAATCCAAGAATCACCATGAAAAGGAAAAACAGGGGGCATAGTTCAAAGGCACACTCTGAAGAGCCCTGCTGTTTCTCGCTCCTGGGAACGGCCAAGATGCTTATAGACCATCTGAAGACCTAACCATTATATTATTTTATTTATTCAGAACTCAGACTTAAGGCAATATTTCAGTTTTTACAATACCATTCCCAACTATTATCCTATCAATCCCATGAAATAGGCCGGAAAGGTGATGTTATCCTTATGAATGAGAAATAAAAGTGTTTTATCCCTATAAAGAAACTGAATTCCATGTATTTGCTTAGGACTCCATGGAGATTGCAAGAACCATGACTAAATTCTAGGCCTTCTGATTGTTTAGTTTAAAAATTAACATGCTTCGGATCTAGAGAGGTCTGAGTGTCAGTTCTACAGCCAGTCTCCTGAGTCTCAGTTTTGTTAGCAATAAAATGTGATCTTACCATCTATTTCAGAGGCCCACTGGCTATGCTTACTTACTTTTGGTCCTCTTTCCTTTGTCTTCCTACTTTTGGGCTTGCCCCCCACAAAGGGAAGAGCATGATATTGTGGGGAAAGTGAAGTAAAATTAGTGCTCATTCAAAACAACTAGCCATACCACACAGTGAATGAAAAGAGTTTTCTGGGTCAAAGTTTGAAACGTCAAGAACATCTTTTGAAGTGTTGGTACGTCCCTGATAGTGTTATCCAAATAGCTTAGAACTGTGGCTTCAGTCTGAAGCTGACACCCTTAAGGTTGTTCATTAAACATGAATAATATGCTTTAACCTCAGGATTAAATATGCTTTAAAAACTAATTTAAAGTACAGATTACAATGAATTTCCTCTTATTAAAGAATACAAAAAAAAAAAAAATCTGGCCTATAGGTTAATGGAAAAGAAATTGTTATCTTAATTGTTTTATCTTTTTAAGATATTTCAATTCAAACCTAGGTTGAATATTGGATTAACTTCAATGGTGGAGACAATTTATTGAAAAACACAACTTGGCCATTTCTGAATTATACTTATTTACAGGGTGAGAAAAAGAAACAAAAACCCTAAAACATGGTAGATTTCCTCAAAGTATTTTCTCATGGTAAATGTCAGAATATGGGTAAATATAATAAGATTTGAGGAAACACAAACTATTTCCCCGTGAATATACACATCTTTCAGGATAGTAAGCAGAGTAGACCATTAATTTAGTACAAATTTGTTCATTACATTACCTAGTTGTCACCTCCACTTTAACCAGGACATTGAGAGAATGGGACATGGGCATAATGGATTTTCATGCAACAACACCGATTTCAATGAAAATACTCATTTCTTACTGTTTCTGGACAGAATGAAAGTACAAAGTAGAGGAAGAATGTTTACCAATACCCAGCTTTCCCCATAACTTTTTGCCTGGATATGACACCGTATTAAAATGTGCAGGCTATTATTAAATGCTATTTTTCTAACTTGTTTCTAAAGCATATTTATTCATTTTTCACTCAGTAAGTACTTTGAGTGCCGACTATTTGCCATGCACACTGCAAGAGCTTAAGGGGAAAAAGCTTATTTATTCACAGCTACTGTTCTCAAAGAGCTTAGAATGTAGTGATATATAAACTTATTTTAAAATAAGTTTACATTCCCTGAACCACACATAGTGAATGTGGCATTAGGGAGTCACCAACTGAACATTAAAAATTAACTATATGCATGGCTAACAAGAAGACATTAGTTAAATGGGTTATGGTACATGTAGTCAAATATGATGAAAGTCTTAAAAACTTAGTTTCCTGAATTCCATTTAAGAACATAAAAACTTATTCACAGTACACTAAATGAAATAATCAGGTCTGAAACACTGCATCAGTTATACCCCAACATTTCACGTACTACAATACAATATATTCTATCTCATAAATCTTGTGTTGACTAATGAGTCCCTCTGTGAGATTCTCCTGGGATCAGTCATATATCAGTTCTAAGTTATTCAGGGCCTGACTCACCTGGGACAACTGGGATAATTAGATTCCTTTGTAAATCTGGTCCTTTATGCTCCAGGAAGCTAGACCAGGAGCTTATCAAGTCTGCTTTTATCATGTTTCCTGACATCCCATTGGCTAAAGCAAGTTGCATGGCTAACCCTAGCGTCAGTGTGGGAAGGGGCCTCACCAGGGCACAGGCACGGGCATACATGGAAGAATGATTCTCGGAGCCTTAGTACATGTAATCTAACAAATTCTAACACACAGTGTCATGTACATGGTCTAAAAGAGATGCACCAAAATATTAATTTATCTTTGGGAAATGTGACAGTGAAGTTACTAATTTTTATTTTTTTTTTCCTTTATTTTTTTATCTGCATTGTTTTTTAAAAATTTCTACAATAAGCATATATAGGATGGATTATTTCTATTAAAATTTAAAATTAGTTCAGAATAAATTGTGACTCTGTCCCACCCAGAATATAGAATTGGTTCAATTATTTAAATGTCTAAACAATGCTGGTTTCCCAGCAAAAGTAACAAACACTTGTAGACATTGACTACTACATTCTTTCAAAAAGAAATTTACAACTCAGATGTTGCTATTTTTTTCACAATTTTTGCAAAATTTACCTATCCATTTGATACTGAAAGGTTAAAAATTAGATTTGAGTCATGTGTTATTCATCAAAAATTACAGCAATATTAGCATACTTTTAGACAGTAACACACAGGTAGCCCAATCAAGTTCTATTCATGAGGGTCACCTCATTCTTCACTAACACTCCAATCTCTAACTCTTTGCTAACACAATTTCTGTCTTCTGGATTGTCCTTATCCCTTTTCTGTCAATGATTTCCTCAAGAGCCCTGGATTGTCCTTCTCCCTTTTCTGTTGATCATTTCCTGAAGAGCCCTTACTTACCTAGTTCACCCCTCACTGATAATCTCCTCTCTGCACAGCTGGATCACCTGAGGGTGTTGTGTTTTGCATTGTCATTTAATGGCTTATTTTATGTATGTACAGGCCCCAAACGCACACACAGGGTTACTCGAATATTTGAAATCTCTCCATAACTCTGAGCTCTATGTATAGCACTTGAGCAGAAAATTTCAAATTTTCATCAGTTGAGTATTTGAATTTTTAGAGATAAGGAACAATCCCAGCTTCCATCCTTTCCCTTGCAGCAAGAGGGAAAGGGGGCCACATTTCCTGATTATAAACACTCAACATTTCTCCCAAGCTGAGACAACACTTCTTTGGTTAAGGGAAGCTCTTTCCAAGTGAAACGTGCTGGTGTGTGAGTGGGTGTGTTCTCATTTCAAGGACTGTGAAGAACATGTGGCACAAAAGCATTTTAATAAATTAAGAAACATCTCTGTGGTGGTAGCTTTTACTTTTCATAATTTGAACAAACTCACTTTGAAGAACCCCCCTCCCTTCCCTTCCCCTCTACCGCCTTCCTACAATGTCCTCTCATCCGGAGATGAGAGCAGAGGGTTTGGCAGAGAGAAGACTTTTGCATTAATATTTCCTGGAGCCAGAGTGGAGGCAGACGGCTCTTGTTGCATTATGGAGATATAAGGAAGTGGGGTTGTCTCAAAAGCAATAAAAGTTTCCTTTATGGTCTTCTCTCTTCTACACTACTTGTTTAAATCTGAACATTTCCTAGCATTTTGCAGAAGGTAGAAAGACATCTTTATCTAATAAAGTACATGCTATTACACAGCTGCATCATCACTTTTCTTCCATCAGCATCCAAAATAGGTAGGAGCCTTTTCTTTTTTTTTCTTTTTTTCTTTTTTCCTTTTTAAAAAATCTCTGCCACTCCTTCAGGGCCCAGTGTCTGTCTCCTAATCTTGCCACAGGAACATGATGGTGATCTCAGCATCATGGTAGTGATTCCAAATAGTTCTTCTTTCACTGACATGATCCTTTTACCCTTGGATTTTTATAGAGGAGAAAAGACTCTTCTTCACGCTCAAAGGAGTTTGCCAGATTCAAGAGTTGGACCTACTCTGATAAAGTCGTTAAGTAGGCAAAGTTGCAGTCTCCAATGGCTAGGATATCCTTTGTGATATCCATGCCAGCCAAGATCCACGCTTTCCTTCTTCCTTCACCACCAAACGGGGTATGATTTGTTCATATCCTGCACACCATGCTGAGGAAAGAAGCTGCCTGTACATCTAATAGTCATTTCTAACCTGGAGCAAGGAGAGTCTTTCTGTCACCCATATGATGGCAGCTCAGAGAGGGCTTCTCCACCCACTCACCTGCTGACTGTGATGAGAGGAGGACACACAGTCCCAGAGTCATTTCCTCCTAGCTGTTCACCCCACTTAATCAGGCCCATGCAGCATAGAGCAGGGTTAACAGCCCAGTCCTTGGAACTGGATGCCTGGGTTCTAAGCTCAGCTTTACCATGCTCTGGCTGGTAGGTCTTAAGCACGTTGTTTTACTTCTTTATATTTAAGTTGTTGTTGTTGTTTTTTAACCTACAAAGCATGAATGATTAAAAAAAAAACCTGGGCAGCGCCTGTGGCTCAAAGGAGTAGGGCGCCAGCTCCATATACCAGAGGTGGTGGGTTCAAACCCAGGCCCCAGCCAAAAACTGCAATTAAAAAAAAGTCATAAGTATGTTGAGGGTTAAATGAGTTCATGTCTGAAAAGCAATTTGGACAGTGTTTATCACATTGCAAGCACTCAAATGTTCTTGGTATAGTATTTGCATTCATTTCTTAACCTCCTGGAGAGGGGACTCCTTATCCAATGTCTCTCCCGCAGTACCTTAGAGGGCCTCACTCCCTTCATGACCAGGGAGGGTTGGATGAGACAAAGAAATCAAAATAGATTTATAAAAGAAGACTAAATATGATTATAAGAAAATATGTAGCAAAATCTTATAGAATCATAGGACTGAAAGTAAGTCAGAGATGTTTAATCCATGGTTGTCAAAAATGGAACTATCAATGGGAACAACACAGAATTTAAATGGACATGCCTAACACACACACACGAACATAGGCTACCTCACCTCCCCACCTCCAACCCATCCAACATCTAGCACATCCCAACCAGAGACTCTGGAAAGATTTGTGGAGGGTACAACTATGTTTATTTTGTAAAGTGCTATAGGATAATTCTGATATATCTCTACCTCCCCTTGCCCCCTCGTGACTACACGTCCTGACTAATAAGGAGAGAGGCCAACTGCGGAGAAATGGCTCTGCCAAGGAAATCTTGCTAATGGTTGTCGATCCATCTGGATTTTTATCTCCACCTGCTCATTTAGGGTCTCTTGCCTCTTGTGACATCCACTTGTACCCAAATTAAATAATTTCTGGGACTCCCTAGAAGATGTCACACTCAAAATCAAACTGTCCTGTGAGTCATTGCATGCCTTCTCTGTCTTCTCCCTTTCTCTGTCATCTCTTTGAATTACTGGCTCATATTCTAGCTCCTGGAGGGCCCATGGAACCCCCAGTCCTCCTTGTTGTCTCTGGCTCCTGCTGCTGCTTCCACCAAGTGTGCTGTTCGTGTTGGGTTCTGCTACCCTCTTATTGCTGTTGGTGTCTCACACTGGGCCCCACTGCCTCCCATGGGACACTCCAATTACCTGGGACATTGAAGGTGCAGGTATATGCTATGTAGTACTTCCCTCTGTTACACAGAACCAAGGTATGCATCGTGTGCCGCAGCCTGCCACAGAGTCTAACAAAACAGCTTTCTTTCAGTTTCTTATTTATGGCTCCTATTTTCTTCTATGAGTCTCTTGCTAGTGTTGCATCTGAAAATGAGCAGAAAAACAAGACTAAAACAAAATCATGAATGCATACAACTAAAGCTTTAGGCTTTCTGATTCTCTCCTCCATAAGGACAGGTGCTCTGCAACTGAATTCACAAGTAAAAAATGACAGCAATAATGAAAACCAACACTTTTGAGCATTTACTCTGCACAGGCCTGGTGCTAAGCCTTTTACCTACATTAAATCATTTAATAGTCATGAATACCCCACAAAAACAATAATATTATTGTCTTCACTTATGGGTGAAACTGAAAGGTGCTTACTCACTTGCCGAAGGGCTCACAGCTGGTAATGGACAGAGCAGATACTCCAGCCAAGGATGCTGCCTCCAGAATCCAAGATCCCAAGAACTTTACCTTGCTGCCTATGGCTAGACTTCAGTTTCCAAACTCACTGTATGTAAAATATTGCCTATATGTAAAATTGTCTTTCTGGGGAGAAATGTCAGATGTTCACAGGGCAAAAAAAGTTCCTAACATTACGTTGAACTTTTCTGTAAGAAGCTTGCCAAGATCACGTGTCCTTCACTTTAATACCTTTATAGACGTTGCACCTGAAGCTTTTCCGGGGTACCAAAGACCCATGATCAGGGGGTTGGTGAGATGAGATCTCTCATGAGATGATGAGAAAATTAGAAGCCCAGTTGGTGGAAACCACCTCTCTGGGGTCCAGAGCAAGAGCATCCCTCGCCACCTGCATCTGCTCAGACAGCCCCTGGGGTTACTTAGCACACTGCAGCTGTGCAGATTTCCATTTCTGATAAAACTTCACCCGAGAGGTATTTGCTGATTATTGTCAACAATCAAATGAATTATACATGATGTTGGTAAACAAAGTGCCTTGATGAATGATGAGTTGGCTGTACTCTGACATGACTGCTAAGTCACTCAAAGTGCTGATTAAACCCATTACTGTGAAATAATCACCATCCATTACCTTTAATGTCATGAACTGACAACCTAGTTAAGGCAGCTGATGGTGTCAGCAAAGTGATTTGTTGTGCTGCACGTCCATTGACAATAAATCACTTTGATAAATCAATGAACGGTAGCAATAAAACAATATATTTTCATATTTCTTGACATTCAATTACCGTGTGCGTATACTGACTTATTCTTTAAACAGTAACACCGATATGGAAGGATTCAGCATTTGCCAGCAATGAACACAAAATTAATTCTATTTAGGCCCAGACTGGAGGAGGTTTATATGATAATGTTTGTGTCAGTGTGTGTGTGTGTGTGTGTGTGTGTGTGTGTGTGTGTGCCTTCTTCAGCAGCTATGGTACTTACCTAGCTGCTGCTGCCAAGATAACACATTACACAGACATAACAATGATATTAATGATGTTTCTTGTCCTGAACTTAGATAAGGAAAGGCAGTGGACCAGAAATTAGAAGACCTGAGAACTGAACTTTTAAACCAGATGTTTGGCCCTGCACAGATCATTTAACCTTTCTGGGATTAGTTTCTTCATTTCTAAACTGGGAATAATACCCATCTACTAAGGAGAATGATTATTACAATCGACTTAGAGAACATAGTATATAAGAATCCTTTACAAAATACTACAGCTTCAAAATCGAGTTTTCATTTCTCTTGTTCTGAAGCCACTATTGCCTCTAAAACTCTAATTTTTTATGTTGAGGGCTCTTTGCAGCTCTAGAGGTCTTGTATGCAATTAAATCTTATCTAACTCCATTTTCAGTATGCTGGTGTTTTATATTCTGAATCTTTTCTGTTCACTGCCATGGTATCTGGCACTTCATTTTGTGCCAAGAAATGTGCTAGATTCTGAGAAAACAATAGTGAAAAAAAAGTACTGTTTTGTGATGGCAATAGAAAAGAGACAGTACACTAATAGGATCTGTGTAAAAGATCATCATATAAATGTTAGTTCCCCAAATTTCCAGAACATATCTTCTTTTAGCTATTGTGGTAGAGATTTTGAAAATTATATTGCATACTCTGTGTCCTCAATATAGTTTCACAGATACTTTCCAGAAAACTATTAAATGCGAAGGCCTGTGCAGGTTAGATATATAAATATAATTCAGCCCCTCTGAAGGGCCTGTTTTCTACTAGAAAAGAAAAATAAATATACCAGTAACTATGAGAGGAGACATAATTTGGGAAGAATAATAAAAAGTGTAAGTACCAAGCTCCTTCAGGTTTGGAAGAAAGAGAAATCACATCCGATTGGGCAAAGAAGGAGAAGCCCCTAG
The DNA here is from genome assembly GCA_963574355.1 of Loris lydekkerianus. NCBI lineage: Eukaryota > Metazoa > Chordata > Mammalia > Primates > Lorisidae > Loris > Loris lydekkerianus. The sequence continues at coordinate 20,948 of CAUYPK010005497.1, read as the reverse complement.
GCAGAGTTAACATTAGAAATGGTTCTGGAAGCTTGAGTAAAGCGTCAGTAAAGCTATGTGATGAGGGATGGAGAAATTGGTAGGTTGCAGAAGGATGTTCTTAATGAAGAGATACACAGAGACAACCGTGAGAATATGAGAAGGCACAATGTGGTATAAGCATTGGTACATTCACCCTCTTTGGCTAACGTATTAGTCAAGATAGGCTAGGTTATGTGCAATGACAACTTCAGAATCTCAGTGGTTCAGCACACTAGCACATCAAGGTTTATTTCTTGCTCACACTGCAAATCCATCATGGATCTGTGGGATCTCAGACTCTACTGCTTTTGTACCTTCATGATCTGAAGTCACTTCCTCGTTGCTTTAGGAAGAGAGTGAAGAAGTGCAGAGAACTCACACCTGCTCTATGCTCTGGCATACAAGTTAACACCTGTCTTTTCTGCTAACAACCAATTAATCAGAACTAAGCGTATGTCCTGCCCAATTGCAAGGAGGAGCTGGGTTGGGGTGGGGAAGTAGATTATTTCTATTTTGTATAAAATATATACAATGGGAAATAAAAAACAAATGGCAGCCACTTGTAGGCACAAATGTCAGGATGATGAACAGGAACTGGGATGATATTGTATGAATAAGATCAGGAGAATGACCTGATCATGTTTGGTTAGAATTCAGCTGTTAATCAGAAATTCTGAAGGTGGTTTCCTGGATAAATTGTGGAAGCGTAAAGAGATTAGTGTGGTGTCTATCTTGAGAGAGAGAGAGAGATTAAAGTCAAAAATGATTCCATGGCCATGACAGTGGAAAGAAGAGGACCTATGGGAGGAAATTGTTAAGGTGAAAAGCTAGTAGATTTGGCCATTAATTGAACGTGGAGCACGAGGAGAAGAGAGTATAAAAAGGAGACATCAGGAGCTTGAATAATAGTGGTGGTGGTATAGAGGCAGCCAGAGGAGAAGCCCCTCTGGAGATGAAGGTTACCATGACAAGAGCCAGAGCAGCAGCCTGAAGCACAGTAGCTACAGCAGAAGCCAAAGAAGTGAGTCAGATCTAGGGTGTTTTAAAATCCATTCCAAATTTTCTAAGATTTCTAACAGTCTGCCTCTTCTACTTCTTCACCAACATGATAGTCACACAATCTCAATGCTAAAAAGACATCTGCAAACATAATGTTTTTGAAAAATTTAAAAAGGTCTCACTATCCATAAATAATTACTATTAATCATTAGGTAATATTCTCCTATAGTTTTTATTTACAGCACAGTAGAATCAGAGGGCCTGTATTCTACTTTTATCCTAGTGAGGGGTCATCCCTCAGGGAAATTATTTCATAACTCTGTATTTCAATTTCCTCATGGAATCTGGGTTGTTTGCTAAAAAGTTGTCTTTTCTGAGAGTTCCTTTCTGGCCATTCTCCATAAATTTTAATTGCCTCTATCAATCTTCATTTTTTCCCTTTAGTCCTTGTTACCTTCTAATATTCTATATATTTTCCTTTTTATTCATGTTTATAGTCTGTCTTTCCCACTAGAACGTACATCCCCAACAATGGGGATATTTGTTTTATACATAAATGCTCAGTACATTGAGGGCTTTATAAATATTAGTAATGACAAGAGGAATATAATTACTATAAAAAGGGCTTGTAATTGGCCTCAACAACAAACTGAATACAGAATCTGTTTGTACCATGCCATTTGAATTCAAGTAATATATATTTCCCTGACCATAAATATTCCTATGTTGTCATTTTTAATGTTGGCATAGTATTCCTATTTAGGTCTTTAAATTTATCTTGCCACTTACTATTTCTTTGATATTTAAACATTTTTAAATGCATATAAGCATTTTAACTTGTAAAATTAAATTGGGTTTTTACCCAATTGTCTCTCAGAAAGACATTATCAATTTTTATTCCCCTTAAATCGAGATAGCCTTAGTGTGATGGCTAAGACCATGACCTCTTAGTTAGACTCTGGGTGCAAATCTTAGCTTAAGTTTGTCTGGTTGAAGGTACTGGTCAAGTTATTGAATCTCTCTAGGACTCCATTTCCATGTCTGAAAAATAGATACAATAATAGTAATTATTATTGTCCTGAAGATTGTGAACATATACATAAAGTGTAAAATGAGCTCTGACACTTACTGTGTAATAAATAAAACTCAACCATTTCTATTTATGTATATGAGATTATGTTTTCATCATATCTTTATTAACACCAGATTATTTTTCTTTTATAAACTCAAATCAAATATATAATTTTATTGTTAATTATATTAGCATTTATTTGACCACTAGTGACAATGAATATTATGATATTATTTTATTTTTCACTGGGGTAGTCATCTCGCATTGACCTATACAATTTCTTTAAACATTAAGGAAATAATTCTTTATCCCTTAGAAATATATATTAACATTAAGGAAATCAATTTTGTATATACATTAGAAAGGCTTTTCTGAACAATGATTTTTAATTATATCTGTGAGTTTATTTGCCTTACCACATATAAAACTTTTATGTTATCAGATTCTAATGGTATTTTCTCTTATAAGTTTTGTCTTTGGAGATATGCCTAGGCAATTCTCCTCTACCAAGTACAACATAATTATTTACTTATTTATTCTATTGCACTCAAGTTTCTGTTATTTATATTTAGAACTTCAGTCCATCTGGAATTTATTTTGTTTTAAGGCATGCAATAAGGATAGAATTTTTCCACATGCTAATTCAGTCTTATTATTTGTTCATAAATTTCTTTATTTGTTTGTTCTTTCTTCCAAGACCAAACCAAAAGTCGCAAGAATAAAGGGATAAACAAATTAATTAAATCCAGATCATTATTTTATTCAATAATCTAATTTATAGGCTTTGATCTATCTTCCTTAAACTTGTTAATAAAGTGAATGGGATTTGAGACAACTTTTGTCCTGTGTTCCTTCATTCCCTTCTGCCAAACCTGGTCTTCAGGCTGAGGTTGCTACAAGAATACCACAGGCATTGTAAGCATTACCCTTAAAAAAGCATTAATAGACTCCACATCAGGATGCTGGTGTCTTTGGAGAAAGTTGCAAAGAGAATTTCTAAATATATATAAGACTACCCTAAGGATATCTTTTCCCAGGGCACTCAGCTTTGAAACTTCTCTTTTTCCTCCTTATTTCCTATGATCTCAAATGATATGGGACGAATAAGAGCCAATGTTTCAAAACATACTGTATTTTAATTATTTGTTTCTTCTAGTCTATAAAGTTAATCTTTCCAAAGATTCCTCCAAATTTATTTGTATTCACAATTTATCTGAAAAAAATAAGAAGTCCCACTTAAGGCTTCTTTAAGACTATATGGTTCTTTGGACTTAGGGAGCATAAAACAATCTATGTCTAGGATCTTAAAGAATAACATTGCAAGGGGAAACTTCATTACTGAGATCTATTAATGATCTAATGATCTCCCTCCACTCTTACCCTCGAGTCTTTGAGTCAGACTCTGGAATGTTTTCTGATGATTCGTAAGTGCAAGTCCTAATGACTGCCTGGCCATGGAGGCAAAGACTCAAGACCCTCTGTCTCTGAAGATTCTGCTCTTGTTTGTTCTCATCTCCACCTTGGAATTCTTGATTCTCTAACTTTGACAGCTGATTTCATTAGTAGTATTGGTACATATTTTCTTGTCCAAATATACAATTATTATGCAAATAATAGTTGTATGTAGTTAGGTGTGTAACATGATGCTATGATACAAGCATACATTGTGGAATAATTAAATCAGGCCAATTAACAAATTCGCCCTTTATTGGATTTGGTCCTTTTACCATCATCTGTTCTTTTGCCTTTAAAATACTCTTTCTGTTTATAGGTCAGCCTTGTTCATCTAGGTTTCCTGTCGTCTTTCAGGAAGAGTCAGACATTAATGAATCATATGAGTTACTGTTTGGCATAGGTCATGCCTGCCTGATATCTTTTTGGTGGGAAATTTTGCCTATCTGCTTACATAGGAACTATAAGCAAAGTTCTAAGTCCCATTTCATTTAACATAGCTACCTCTCTTTTATCTTCCTTATTCCCTTCTCTATACTTGTGCTCATTAGGTATTGCCTTCCTGAAACATATAACCTTTTACATATTTCCTATTTGAAAATCCTATCTGTTGAGGCCCTACTCAAGTCCTATTTCTTCCATGAAACCTTTTAAAACTATTCTTTCTTTTTTTTCTTCTCTTTAGGACTTTAACTTGTACTGACCTTAAAATATGTACTTAATTATTGACACCTATTTTTGTGTTCAACAACAACATATCTGAGTCTTTTGTTTTAACTTTTAAAAAATGTTTTATTAAATCATAGCTGTGTACAATAATGCAATCATAAGGTACAATGTGCTGGTTTGCTGGTTCCATATACAGTCTGAAATATTTTCACCAGACTGGTTAACATAGCCTTCATGACATTTTTTTTCTTTTTTTTTTTTTTTTTTTTTTCATTAAATCATAGCTGCGTACATTGATATGATCATGGGGCATCATACACTAGCTTCACAGACCATTTGACACATTTTCATCACAATAGTTAACATAGCCTTCCTGGCATTTTCATATTCTTCTTAGTAAAGTATCTCAAGAATGGAAGAAAAAGTACCCAATGTACTCAGCCCTACTATGAAACTAATTTAGGGCTTTCACATGAAAGCTATAACCCTGTTACAACCTAAGAATAGGGGAAAGGGGGAAAGGGAAAGGAGGGAGGGTGGAGGGGGGTGGAGGGAGGGGTACTGGTGGAATTACACCTGCTGGGCATCTAACAAGGGTATATGTGAAACTTAGTAAATGTGGAATGTAAATGTCTGGGCATGGTAACTGGGAAAATGCCAGGAAGGCTATGTTAACTATTGTGATGAAAATGTGTCAAATGGTCTGTGAAGCTAGTGTATGATGCCTCATGATCATATCAATGTACACAGCTATGATTTAATTTAAAAAAAAAAAGAGAGAAAAGAAAATATGATAAATGAAAATATCTGATCTTAATTTGGAGGTTTTTCTAGTGAGATTGTTCCTGTATTAACAATTGGGCCATTGGACATTTAAACACTTTTTTCTCTTATTTATTTCTGGCAATAAATATGTTAGGTTATACTATGATTGTAAATGGCACAATCCCAATAAACAAGAGATTTGTTGTAAAAAAAAAATAATAACCAATGATTTGCAAAGAAAGAGGAGTCTGCCTATTCAGTCTCTTTGTGAGTAGTTCTCAAACTTTAATATTAGAATTACCTAGAGGACATGATAACATGCCGATTTCGAGGTATCAGCCTGTTATACAGCTTCTGATTCAATATATCTAATAAGTTCCTATGTGATGTTTGATGGTGCTGAACCAGGATCACTGTTTAAGAACCACAGTTCTATACCAATAAAAACCTAGCACTCCAGTTTACACTCAACTTAGAAAAGAGAAAAATTAATCCACAAAGGAATGTAAATGATTGAAAGGAACAGAAACTATTAATTTTAAAATAATTAACATGCATGTACGTATATGAATATGTGCATGAATATCTGTGTACTCCATCAGGGATACTTACTGTCATATACTCATTACTTTAAAAAACGAAGTTTGATTTGCCTTTGCTTTGTTGGTATAAAAAAAAATAATACAAATTAAGTGAGGATTGAGTTGTCAAATTTAAAGAACTCAAAAAAATTAAATCTCAAGATTAGTACTCAACTATAGATCATAAAGCATCTCCCCGTGCAAGTGAACTTAAGTAAATTTTCTTGATTATAAAAATTTATTTCACCCATTCATTGGCACCTGTTTTTCCACTGTATTGATGAGTACCATCACCTTAGTCTTTTATTTCTCTGAAAAGAAGAATCCAGAAGTTTTTGCCAGTCACTGCACACTTGTTTAAAGTCTGGGAAAAATACTTGCTATATCTTGAACTAAATTAATCAACAAAACTAGAAGAGAATTTGGTGATTCTAACTGGCTGAAAAAGAGGACACGAAGAAAGAAAACAGGAATTTCTAGGACTGCCCAAAGGTGCGTGCTAGAAAACTCAATTCATTTGCTCATAATTTTATAAAGGGAGCTACATGACTGATAAGTCATCTATCTATCTCTGTATCTATTCTATTCATTAAGTCAATCACAGTGTGTGGTGCAGGGCTAGGCAAATAATAGGACAATCATAACTATTTAGGGAAAAGCTAACTGTCTGTCCAATTGACTAATTAATGAGCGGCAAACTATGGCGTCTGGATCAGGTGTGCTCACTACATGCCTATTATTAAGTTTTCTTGGAACACAGCCATTACCATTAGATTACTTGGTGTCTATGGCTGATTTTACTCTCTAACAGGGAAGTTGAAGAACTGAAACAGAGATAGTGTGACCCGCAAAGCTTAAAATACTTGCTTTCTGGTACTTTATGGGACCAGTTTACTGTCCTCTAGACAAGATTATAAATGGTATTTTGAATTCCTGTTTTTTGTGCTTTTTTTTTTTTTTAAACATTCTTACCATGTCACCCTAGATAGTCTGTTGTGGCATCACATCTCACAGTAATCACAAACTCTTGGGCTTATGTGATTCTCTTGCCTCAGCCTTCCAAGTAGCTGGGACTTCAGGTACCCACCACAATGCCCAACTACTTTTATTTTTGTTGTTGGTGTTATAGTTGTCATTGTTTGGCAGACCCGGGCCAGGTTCTAACATGCCAGCCCTGGTGTATGTGGCCACTATCCTAACCGCTGAGCTATAGGCACTGAGCTGAGGGATTTTTGTTTGTCTGTCTTTGTTTTTCCCTTGCTCTATTGCCCAGGTTGTAGTGCAGTGATGTGATCATAGCTTACTGCTTGCTGCTTTAAATTCCTGGTTCAGCAATCCTCCTGTCTCAGACTAGCAAGTAGCTGAGACTACGGGCATCTGCCACAATGACTGGCTAAGATTCCTTTGTTTTTTGCATATCCCAAATTAATCACTTTTATTGAAATATTGAAATCAACATAAAATCTAATATAAAATAAGGGCATCTGATTTACCTTTGCAATGTACCACTGTGCCTCCCAATCAAGATGATGCAACTCCTTGGAGCATATATTCTACATGTTATATATATGTTACTTTCCCACCACTCTATAAAACAAGTTTTTATTTTGTTTAGCAATTTATTATTTCCCATAACCAGCAATAAAATAGAGACCTCTTTTTCAGATGTAGCAATGAGATTTGTATTTTCTCATGTATTTAGCTCAATTTCCTCTTCATTGATGATATGAAATTATAGCCTGGAGGAAAAAGAAATACATTTTTATTGAATGCCTATTATGGACTGGGCATTTAATTACCTAATATACAAACATAATCTAACTTGATTCACCAATAATCCATCAAGGCATTTTATTTCTCTGAGTGTGTAAGGGGGATAAGACCTGGAAATTACACCAGACCCATGAGACACAAAGCTCATACATTCCCCCACTATACTTGTTAACAGATTTTATACCCACCTTGGCTTAAGAGAAGATCTTTTGTGGAAAGCTTCCTAAATACTATTGTTTCTATTGTCCAGCTCAAAAATTGGAGTCTTTTTTAACACATGATCAGGATTAGCAAAAAATCCATCTGGATTTACAACCTTCCAATAGAAATTCGAAATATCATAGGAAGGTCCTATGATCCAAAGTCAATAAATTCTCCATTTGTTATTCAATCATAAAAATATTCATTGAGCACTTCCTCTGAGCCAGACACTGCACTATGTGCTAGGAGTCAAATGACGACTTTGATTGACGGCATCCCTGCCCTCACAGTTTTGTGTTAAAGGTCTAAAAGTTCCTGTAATGGTCTATGAGTGCTTTTTATAGGTACATCAATTCATAAGTTGTAAAGTCCTTTCAAAACACTTTATTTAATGCTTCTTATCTCATCTGTGTAAAATAGGTCATATTACTTCAGTTGTCTAATAGTTTATTGAGCCTGATATGTAACAGATTTAAATAACATATTCATGGCTTATGTGTGAAAGTATAAGGATGAAAACTTGATTCTCTAACTCTAATGGGTGTTTAATTCACTAAACTGCAACAGAGGTTTTTTTGTTTTGTTTTGTTTTGTTTTGTTTTTTGAGAGAGAGAGAGGGAATCTGTCTATCTTGAGCTGGTCTTGAACTCGTGGCCTCAAGCAGTAATCCCACCTCAGCGTCCCATATAGCTGGGATTACAGGGACAAACTACTGTGCCAAGTTGAATGAAACAAACTCTTTTTTGAAGACAGATTTTCACTTTGTTGCCTTCAGTAGTGTCATGGTGTCATGGCAACCTCAAACTCTTGGGTTCAAGTGATCCTCTTGCCTCAGCCTCCTGAGTAGTTGAGAGTACAGCCACCTGCCACAACACCTGGCTATGCTGCCTTCCACTACACCTGGCTATTTTTTAGAAACAGCATCTCATTCTTGCTCAGGCTGGTCTCAAACTTGTGAGCTCACATAATCCACGAGCCTCAACCTCCCACAGTGCTGGGATTACAGGCATGAGCCACTGTGTCCAGCCCAAACAAACTCTTTTTTAAATAAAAATAATACTACCATTAACAGCCCACATTGAACAATGCATTAGATATTACTGGAAATTTTTTTCATGGATAAATTTTTGTACCAAGGGAACTCTGTTTCGATCTAAATCTAAATAACAGTATGCCAGGAGTGGAAAGGATTCGGGAGATTATTGCAGTCTAAATTACTTGTTTTACAGATAAAGAAATTGAGATCCAAGGAAATTGTGTGAAATACAGCTGGTCAGTGAAAGCACAATTGAGCTTTTTGGTTGCTGTTCTGCCTTTTATTTGGTGCTCTGTGAGGATTGTCCCTAGCATTACTATTCCTGCTATTATACTCGCCTTTATTGTGTTTAATGGGCTTGTATGATCAACTTTTATATTCCAATAATCCAGATCCATTTGCCTGGATGAAAAATTTTGTTCTCATCTTTTCTCTAATTCATCAAAATGCCAAAGAAAGCACATACTGAAGTATTACATATCCTAAAATGTTATTGCTCACATTTATGTTCTCTTGTTCCAAGAGGGAAAAAACACTATTAAATTATAACAAATCTATTTGTAACATAATCCGCAGCTTTACGATGGCCTGAAATGTGAGCTCAATGATAGGCATCTCCAAATAAACTCACATCATTTCCTCTGCTCTCTGCATGTTTAGACAGTTGGTCAATGTCTTCGCTCATCTGTAAATGTGGTCTGTGTTGTGCAGCACGATTTGTTTCAAAATCTACGAGAACACAATTCAGTAACACTGTTTTACCATTTTAACACAAGATTTGAAAGATACTGAAGAGTGTTGTATGAATTTGCTTTATTACAGTCCTAATTTGGTATGTGTATATTATGTATTTATATACACAAGTGTTGTCATTCCCCTCTTTTCATGGCCTCAAATATTTCAGAAATATTACCATTCACATTCATTTTTTATATAGTTAAGGAAAATATTTATATTTTTTGCTGGCATAGAAAAACCTTAACTCTGATTTCACTATGTAGGCCAAAATAAATAACAAGAGACATTTTTTAAGATCTCCAGCATCAGATGTTATGTATTCAAATTTCACCTTCATCACTTATAATTAATTGACTTTGAGTAAATAACCTAAACTTTGGTCAAGTTAGTTCCATTGCCTAAAAAAGTAGGCTAATAATAACTCAGACTTTACCTTATAAGTTCAAACAATACAACCTAATCATGTGTACCCTCATATTAGTCTGAAATTAAAAAAAAAAAAATTACTAAACACTACCTGGCATATTTGGATATTAAAAAATAATAATTGCTTCTTAGAATAGTTGTGAAGATTAAATTAGATAACTCATATGCTATGTATTCGTGGCTACAATCCTCGTATACAGCAAGTGCTCAATATTCATTACCTATAATACCTATGGCAGTGACAATGATCACAATGATGGTGAGGATTATAATTTCATTGCTCAGGTTCTGAATGTTCAAGTTTATGACAAATTACTCAGAATGCACCTCCTTGTGCATATTGAATGTCCACTGGCAAGAAAGGTAGATTTCCTTTGGCCACCTATGCTCATCTACTGTGAATCAATAATGGTTGCCACAACTAGCATCACCAAGAGAGGTCCTGAAGAAGTAAAAATTAATATAGTGGAGTTGGAAAATTCACCACAGGTGTGCAGATGTGAGTTTTGAATGTTAATATCACAATTATATAGGCCAATCTCTTTTCTGAGAGGCAGGTCACGTGGGAATATACCAAGGAGAGTTCCCGAATCATGGGAGGAAGAGTGGTGTCCGGGAAGAAAGGTGGGCAATGGAGACAGGATGTTAAAATAATACTTTTTATAAGAGGTTGTATAAGATAAGGGCACTGCCGTTGACTTCAGAACAGAGTAGCATTTAAAGAATCACAAGATATTAAAGACCAGAAGGTAGGAACAGAATTGAAGAGGCTCAGGCTCAGCACTAGAGAACTATACTTGAGGGACTTCCCTGCTTGCATTTTTAAGGGGCTGCAGTAGGAACAACAGGAGAAGGTTGGGATTGTCAGCTGAGGGCTGTATAAATTACTGGTTTACCTACAACTGTGAAACTGTGAAGCGAGTTAGTTATTAACCTGGATTTATTTATTTATTTATTTATTTATTTATTTATTTATTTATTTATATATGTGTATATATATATATATTTTTTTTAATTAAATCATAGCTGTGTACATTAAAGTGCTCATGGGGCACCATACGCTAGTTTCATAGACCGTTTGACACATTTTCAATTAACCTGGTTTTAAAATCTGCGTTTGCTCACTCACAATCCTAAACTTGTTCCACTAGATCACAGAAACCCTGAGCCAGGCAAAGTTACTAAAAAACATAAGGTATTTTCATAAAGATATATTATTTTACTGTTATAACTCCCTGGGACCCTAGAGTTTCTCAACTAATCGTATCAATCAGATCTTTTAAAAATGGTCATTACATAGAAATTTCAGAAATATTAACTGAATTTAAAAGATATTAGTATGTACCTGTTGCTAGTCTCTTAGAAGTAGATATGTGCCCGAGTAATTCTTTCAACTCCTGCACCTTTCTAGGTCATTTGTATCAATTTTAAAACCTCTTTTGCATGTGAATGAATCTGACAACCATATTCCTACCCACTGCACAGCTTCTTATTAGTCAGATCACATCAAGCTTCCACAGTGGGATTCACAGGTCACTCAGTAAAAACCAGAGTCCTCAGGAAGGCTACAATCATCTCCTGAGGGAACCTGAGGCATATTCTCTCTGGGGCTCCCTCTGGGGTCTCTTCTCCAAGGGCACTAATCTCTCACATAAAGACTCCACCCTCCACACGGAAAGATCACCTCCCCACAGAAATTATCTCCTAACACCCTAACACTACCACTTTGGGAATCAGTGTTTTACATATTGAGATAGGCAGAGATTCAGACCATGCTACATATCATCAGATCTATATACCCTCCTTGCCTCTGTTCCAAAACCTACTCCCTTGTACACCAAGCCCAAATTCCTTCTTTCTAAAAACAACTCCTTCTGCCTTCCAGCTCACACCAGTTTCCTTCTTTTGTTCCTGGACACTTCATGGACAAATCACTCTCTTGGTAATTCTACTTTATTCATCCAAGATGAAATGCTTCTTGGGTCACTGTCTTGTTTAGAAATGTATTAGAACATTTTATTCATATGTTAAATTAGTACTACTTATTTCTTGACTATGTTTTGTGAATCTATTGAAATCTAATAGATGTTTAACAGTTGTTTGAAACCTTCTTCGTGAATAGTATAGTGTCTTATATGTGGTACCTGCTTAGGAAATATCTGCTGATGGATTTGTCCCCACTGTGGTTGTAACAGTGGAATGCTATTGGCTTAAGACGATATTTAAAAATAATAGGAGTGCAAAATTGGTAGAAAATCAGACTGAAGTAATTAGAAATTACAGTCTCTACTTATCACACATGACTGAAAATTTCCCCCAATCTCACTAATGTCTTTCTAAAGGATAGAGTGATATCCTTCTGACAGCATCGTAGGAAGTGAAGTGAGAAACTACCATTAAGTCACAATGGTAAACTTTTTTTCTTTCCCAATGTACATAGATAAACTAAACTTAATTCTGGAGTTCCATGAATAGAAGGACCCAGACACAATTATTGGGCAGCATCTACTCTATTGCTTGTGTATCAGTCTTTAAAAGGAATCTCGAGCCCAGTGTTGGGAAGGTAGGGAATCCTCAGAGAAGCAAATGATACAAGCTCACAAATAAGACCACACACAGCTGGCTACTCACTCTCCTGAGCAGTTTATCTCAATTTTACAGCTTGCTTGTCATTTTGAAAGGTATTTTTCCCCTTAAAATCTTATCTGTTTCTGAAGACATATATCCTAATATGGCAACGATCATTTATTTATTGTTTTTTATTGAAACAATAAAAATTTTTATTATTTATTGAAATCATACTATTGAATCTATTGTTCCTACTTCATTTTCAACAATAAATCACTTGAAGTGTGGGTTAGTACATAAATATCCTACTGCAAATTAAATGGTTGTCAAAAATGTTTTTGGGAAATTGCATTGAAGAATAAACTGAAACACTGCATGATTTATCTATCACTAAACCTGTTCAACTCCCAAGCAATACATGGAAAGTGAGAAGGGAAGAGCTCTTTCCTAAGCAGCCCTCTGGATTTGTGCACCTGTGTGTGTGTGTTTGCATACTTCAGTCTATACCCCAGGCTAGTTTCTGGAAAGGAGTGCTAGGTTTGAAGTTAATGAATGTTTAAAAGCCGAGTCATTTAATCTGAGAGAGAAAAAAAAAAAATTCCATGGTTGTGAATGTGCTCTGGAGCTTAAGGAAAAGGAATTGCCATTGACCTTGTTAGTTTAATTAAATGATTCCCAATTAAGTTACTAACAGAATGTTAGAACTAATGACATGCAAACTGATACTGGCTCAAAGTATGTGCTATAATTCATGATGATGATGATGATGATGATGATATTTTATTACTGTCTACTATTAAGAATGGCTCAAAAGGCAAATCATTCAAAAATATACACATTTTCTTTTCCTCAGGAGGGAAAACAGCAAGCAATATAGCATATATCCTTTGTGGAAGGCCATATGTCCATTCAGGGAAGGAAATAATAAATGGAGAGGCAGAAAGAATGTGAATATATTAAAAAGAAAAAGAGAGCATTAATGAAACTACTTTAATATCTTATGTATATAATTTTTTGGCCCATTTCTCATGTGTGTATTTGATCCACCAATGGAGGATACAGAAGTAAATTGATTCTATTTTAACTAGAGAAGAGACATCCAAAGTATAAGCCAGGCAAATCCAAAGATAGTCAGTGTTAAATTCTAGAAGGCAGTTGCCAAAGGGTTTTCTAAGGATATGGGCTACACATAGTCATTGGGTAAATTTGCCATTGTTTCTTGAAGGTAACTCATTTTCATTGCTTGCAATGACTCCCATCATTGTCTATGTGGCATGATCCGGATGCCTAGAAAAGCCTGTGCCTCGAATTCCTTCTCACAGTTAGGGTTTTGCAGAACTCTGTTGTTGTTTATGGCTATTTTATTTTTTCCTGAGAAACACTGCATTTTCTTCTATGCATTTTTAACTAGGACCTAGATATTCTAGCAGGGTTATGGGATTTATATGAAACTGACATTCCTGTATTTTCTCAGGTCTCTCCAAATAGTCTTCTCTAAAACAGACTGACCTTTCTAGTGAAGAGAGAGGTATTTTTACCTTCATTATCATAATTTTACTTCCCATTGGATATTTGCAAGTTTACCCTTTAATGGAGAAGAAAAATTGCTTCATAAAACACTTTAGGAAATAAGATGTACCCCTGCCAATAAGATATGTCAGAGATGTATCCCTGCAAATAAGATATGCAGAGATGAGAAGTAAAAACAAGACCCAGAGCTAAAGCACTCTCTTAAAGCAGGGAGAGGCTCCCATAGATAGTCAGAAGCTACACAAGAACCCTGAGTCCTATCGGCATGAAGGACCACATTTGCAGAGAAGGAGAGACATTGACACAGAAAAACTAGACATATAAAAATGCATAACCTAGCCACAGCCTGCCATAACCTACCATATATCTTCAATCACCAAAATTTTGCTTTTTGCCAACACCAGACCTAAACAAGACCCAGATACTTCCCTGGTATTAACCTCATACCCACTCTGATAGTACTGATTGTCTTTGCATTCTTTGGTACCACAAGTATGTACACCTGCATATTATGCTTGTATTATATCATATTGTATTCACATTAGTTTCCACTTCTCACCCTTAAGGATCTTAAGAACAAAAACTGTTTCTCTTTCACTTTTTTATCTATCCTGACCTTTTGATGATGAGAGAAATACAGCTATTAGGTCATTTTAAAAGTTTTGTCCATTTTTATAAGTCTACTTTAAACTGTAATATCTCAGTGAATATTTATTCAATTTAATCGAAATAAGCGCCATTTGAATCAGTGCACTTTTGCCAATGTAACACAAGTCGATTAATTTCATCGGCATAAAAGTTGGATGCTCAGGATTCGATGAAGTCAACGAAGGCTATTTTTGCTAGGTCCTGATTGGCAAAGGTTCTACTGGTGAGAAAGTTTTCGAAGTGCTTGAGAAGATGGTAGTCGGTTGGCGAGAGGTCTGGGGAGTATGGTGGGTGGGGCAGAACTTCGACACTCAATTCCTTTAATTTTCGGACGGTGATTTGTGAGACATGCGGCCGGGCGTTGTCGTGGAGCAGGATCGGACCTCTTCTGTTGACCAGTGCTGGCTGCTGCTGATGCAATTTTTGGTATTTTTTATTGATTTCCTCACAATAGGACTCTGCTGTGATGCTTTGGCCTTGTTGCAGAAAGTTATAGTGAATCACACCAGCCACTGACCACCATACAGTAACAATGATCTTTTTTTGGTGGGGTTTCACCTTTGGGAAGTGCCTGGGTGGCTCATCTGTGTCCAACCACTGTTCTGAATGTTTCCTCTTGTCGTAGAGAATCCACTCTTCATCACATGTGACGATCCAATCCAAAAAAGGATCATTTTGGTTGCACAAAAGCAATGAAGAACAAACCTTGAAATGTGACAATTTCTGCCGATTGTTTAAATTGTGGGGCACCCACTTTTTGAGCTTTTTGACCTTTCCAATATTTTTAAACCATCGAAAACCACATGGGAGCTGACACCCAGTTCTTCCGCCATCCCATGCACCATTTGTGATGGGTCAGTCTCCACCAGGGTCCTCAAATCCTCGTCCTGGATTAGTCTAGATCGACCAATTCGGGGCTCATCTTTGAGGCTAAAATTTCCGGAACGAAATTTCACAAACCAACGTTGAACAGTGCGTTCATTAACACTATCATTGCCAAATGCCTGGTTAATTTTTCGGGCTATTTTGGCAGCACTTTGGTTCAATTTGAATTCGTAGAGAAAAAATTGGTCAAAAATCGCTTAATGACATCATATAGTAATAGGCTGAAAAGAATAAAAAAAATTAAAAGTAGAAAAAAATGAACAGCATCAATGTATAGAGTACAAAATTCTTCATTGATCAGTATATACCACAACATAGTAGAATAAATATTTATTGAGATATGGAGCTACAAAAGCACATGACATTACAACGGACAAAACGTTTGAAACAACCTAAATATGTACTCACTCAAAATCTTTACTAAATGAATAAATGGATGCATAAAATAAAAATATTAATTAAGGAATGCTTGTGCTTAATTCACCAAACTTGGAAGTCTTTCCTTGCCTTGACATTGAAAAGTAAACACTCCTTCTAACAAATATTCTATGCAGACAAGATGATGATGTAGACATAGATAATATAGATAAAAACTATGTAGCAAATACACAAGAGTATTCCTTACTTCCACAGACAGAGACATTGTCAAACAACAATAACAGTTTTTCTTAGAGCTTGGGCATGGTATAGCCATTTTTCTTAACTTAGAAATATATATGTTCATGCAAATTTGAATGAGACACTTCCATCCTGACTTAAAATAATTCTTCACAAAATATACAATATAATGGGGAACACCATTATACATCTGGAAAGTAATATCATAGATGATAGGACAAGATAAACTTATAGGTATCTGGCTCTCGTATTCTGTGATTTTTCCTTGATTTCCTGTAGCACACATGTACAATATGGTAGAAATACTGATCACCCATATCCAATTGGTCTAAGACCTGCCATTTCTGCTCCTTACATAACCTGCTACCTTCTTTTTACTCACAGTGAAATTTTATTAATTCTGGCTCTTATAACTTCTCTCCTGAGTGCTTCACTTATCTCCTATTATTTTTGGTTCTCAGTCAAAACCTTCCTTTATTTACTTTTTTTTTTTTTTTTTTTTTTTAAGACAGTCTCAAGCTGTGGCACTGGGTAGAGTGTCGTGGCATCATAGCTCATAGCAACCTCCAGTCCTTAGGCTCAAGCCATCCTCTTGCCTTAGGTTTTCTATTTTTAGTAGGGACAAGGTCTTGCTTTTGCTCAGGCTGTTCTCAAACTCATGAGCTCAAGCAATCCACCTGCCTCAGCCTCCCAGAGTGTTGGGATTACAGTCATGAGCCACCATGCCAGGCCTCCCTTTCTTAAAATTATCTTCAATACAGTTTCCAGAGTAATCATCCCAAAATGTAAACCTTATTAAATTATGACTCCATTTATAATCCACAATGAGTCTTCATACATGCAAAATATTATTCAACTTATTACTTGTAGAATACAAGGCTCTGAAGAAGGCTACTTTTATAAAAATCTGTCTGTTCTTTACCTACTCCAGTAAAATTCCTATAGTCAACATTCATCTGTTGTCCCTTTCCTTGCTATCTGAGTGCCATTGCTTCTATCTAAGATGCCTTTTCTCTTTCTTCATCATATTCATTGACTCATTTATGTATTTTAGTCTCCAGGGGTTAACTAAAAAGCTCTTTCAGAAGCTGGAATAGACAGATGAGGGAAAGATCTATGGTGACACCTATATATGACCTCACTAAATCACACTTCAACCAATCAACTAAACTTTTTATCCGTATTACACATTGGGGTTCCTCAGAGAAGTTCATTTGAATAAAGAGTTTCCAGGGTGGAGACAAGATGGCGGACTGAAGCCAGCTTTCCACATAGGCTCCCGTCCAGAAGGAGAGTAGGGGACAAGGATTTAGTAAGTAACCTGGTGGATTTGAGCTGCACCAAAAGAGAATATTGAAGAACGCACATCAGCACAGCTGAGGTGAGCTGCGACCACAAGGATGCAAACAAAAGGTACAAAATCCATCACCAAGTGGACGGGAGTCTCCCCTCCCCCATGAGACCGGCTCAAGAGCTCCACAAACAAACAAATGGGCAGAAATTAAAGGCCCTACCACTATACTCCACGGGAGAGACCTTCTAAAAACTGGACCTACCTACCCTAGTAGGGTGCCATGGCATTCTCCTGCCAGACATAGAACTGTATAAAACTGTAAATATCCTTTGCTGGCAACCCTGAGCTCCCAGCACTCCACTCCACTCACACTGAGGTCTGGAGACCTGTCCCCCAGGAGTTCGTATTCTTGGGTGATTTCTTGAGGGGTGTGGACAGTGCCCGATATGCAGCTGGTCAGCGCTGACTCTGAGGCATGGGAGCGAGGAGAGGGCACTCGGCTGAGGGGGAGTCACACCAGGGCGGCACTTCCCTGAGGCGTGGTCCAGCAGCCCTCCTTGGGCAGCAATATGGCCAGGCATAAAATTGAGTGAAACTGTATCTTCCCTGTTTGCAGTGCTGAGCTCCCAACACTCCCCCCCACTCTCACTCTGGGGTCTAGGGGCCTGTCACCCAGGAGTCTGGATTCTTGGGTGATTTCTCGTGGGGTGTTGACAGTGCCTGAGCTGCGCTGTCTCTGGGGACGGTCAGCTAGAAGAAAACTGCTCCAGAGTGGCAGTTCCCTGAGATGCTGAGCGGCGGCTGTCTTCTGGCAGTGGTGCGGCCAGGCATAAAACTGTGTGGAACTGTGTTTGCTCACTACCTGCAGCTCTGGACTCTGAACACTTTCCTTCACCCTCACTCTCAGATCTGGATGCCTGTCCCTCAAGAGTCTGGATTTTTGGGTGATCTCTCAAGGAGTATAGACAGAGCATAAACTGTGGCAGGTCAGTGCTGACTCTGGGGCACAGGACTGAGGAGAGAAGGGTTGGTGGGTGCCCACACCAGAGTGGCA
Source organism: Loris lydekkerianus (assembly GCA_963574355.1). Taxonomy (NCBI): domain Eukaryota; kingdom Metazoa; phylum Chordata; class Mammalia; order Primates; family Lorisidae; genus Loris; species Loris lydekkerianus. The sequence goes on along the minus strand of CAUYPK010005497.1, from coordinate 2,618 downwards.
GTTCCTGGAGGTGGATCAACAGCCGTTTTTTTAAAAAAGCAAAACGGCTCACTTCTGGATATTCTGAAGCCACACCCCCTGTCTCCCTGGGCAATCAGAGGAGGCCACCTGTGAGTAAAGGATTTCCCTGACGCTGCTCACAAACCCAGGAAGCTTCCAGGGCGGGGCCAACTCAGAGAGGTAACCGTATACAAACCTCCAGCAGCAAAGACGTTGGTACTCAGAACAGCTTGTCTTCTGCAGGCAATTTTAGCAGGAACAGAGGCCTGGAAGATTTCCTTGCAATTCAGGCAGGTGCAAACCCCTGGAGTATCTGTTCACTACAGGCAACTGAGTCAGCCATCTGCAGAGATATCAGTGATAGGGTCTGACAGAGGGACAAGGTGGGGAAGGAGGTATCAACCTTCACAGACTGATCTATTTGCTAGGTGGCTCCTCCGGAATCCACGCAGCACTGGAGTAAGCCATATCAGAGTAGTTACCAGACCCCTGTGATCCAGTTCCCAGATACCTCTTGAACTTTCCCACCCGAGACAAGTGCCGATTGAGACAATTGATTTGGAACTTTTGAACTGAACCAAAAGACTGAGGACTTTCCAGGTGGTGCCCTGGGTGTGAGGTTGTAGGAAGATTTGATTTCCCTTTTCCAATTGGTGCCAGAGGTGGGCAGGCACGAAGACTTAATTGCTGGTTTTTCCCCACAGCTGAGACTTCAACCCAGAGTAAATGTTACCCTAGGGTCAAACAGAAACCAGCTGAAAACAAGACAGAACCACTTAGCCCCACCACACCAGACAGGGCCCCAGTTTCTCAGGCCACAACACTGTACAGGCCCTTGATAAAGCCCCAGGAGAAAAATCAAAGGGAGTAAAACAACCATGGGGTGGAATCAGCGGAAAAACTCTGGTAACATGAATAACCAGAATAGATCAATCCCCCAGGAAAAGATATGGCAAATGCACATGTAATTGAAGATCCCATTCATAAACAACTGGCTGAGATATTAGAAATTGAATTCAGAATTTGGATTGCAGACAAGATTAATAAAATGGAATTAGGAATTTGAGGAGAAATTCAAAAGCCGTCTCAAGAATTTAACGAATTTAAAGACAAAACCACCAAAGACTTAGACACACTGAAGCAAGAATTTCCATCCCTCAAAGATACGAAAAATGCAGTAGAATCCCTCAGCAACAGAATGGAGCAAGCAGAAGAAATGATTTCTGACATTGAAGACAAAGCCTTTCAACGCTCCCAAACTCACAAAGAGGAAGAGAAATGGAGAGCAAAAACAAATCATTCTCTCAGAGAGCTCTGGGATAATTCAAAAAAGACCAACATATGAATAATTGGGATTTTGGAAAACGATGATGTGGCCTCGATAAGCACAGAGGATTTTCTGCATGAAATTATGAAAGAAAATTTTCCAGACATGCCTAGAGATCCTGAAATTCAGATGTCAGACAGCTTCAGAACCCCAGCACTATTCACCCCCAGTAAGTCATCCCCCAGGCATATCATAATTAGCTTCACTAAAGTTAATATGAAGGAGAAAATTCTCAAAGCTGTCAGGCGAAATAAAACCATTATGTACAAGGGGAAGAATATTAGAATGACTGCAGATCTCTCTGCTGAAATTTGTCAAGACAGAAGACGGTGGTCATCGACTTTTAATCTCCTAAGGCAAAATAACTTTCAACCCAGGATCTTGTATCCAGCTAAACTCTGTTTCATTTATGATGGAGGAATTAAATACTTCAATGACATTCATATGCTGAAAAAAATTGTCGTAAGTAAACCAGCTCTTCAGGATATTCTCAGACTTATCCTCCATAATGAACAATTCAATCCTATGCCACAAAAGTAAACTCACTCAGAATCTTTGGATCAAAATCCAAATTCCACACTGGCAAAAGGATTAAAAATGTCCACTGGACCTTTGAAAAACTTGATACCCAAAATTTCACCAGACTTATCAATATTTTCCATTAATGTGAATGGCTTAAACTGTCCTCTAAAGAGGCATAGGTTAGCTGACTGGATACAAAAACTCAGGACAGACATTTGTTGCATAGAAGAGTCACATCTTAACTTAAAAGACAGATTTAGACTCAAGGTGAAAGGATGGTCATCCATATTTCAGGCAAATGGTAATCAGAAAAAAGCAGGTGTTGCAATTTTATTTGCAGATACAATAGGCTTTAAACCAATAAAAGTAAAGAAGGACAAGAATGGTCACTTTATATTTGTTAAAGGTAAAACTCATATGATGAGATTTCAATTATTAATATCTATGCACCCAACCAGAATGCACCTCAATTTATAAGAGAAACTCAAACTGACATGAGCAACTTGATTTCCTCCAGCTCCATAATAGTCGGAGGTTTCAACACTCCTTTGACAGTGTTGGCTCAATCCTCTAGCAAGAAGCTGAGCAAAGAAATTTTAGATTTAAACCTAACCATTCAATACTTACATTTAGCAGACATCTCCAGAACATTTCATGCCACCAAAAGTGAATACACATACTTCTCATCAGCCCACGGAACTTACTTGAAAATTGACTACATCTTAGGTCACAAGTCTAACCTCATTAAATTTAAAGGAATAGAAATTAT
>CAUYPK010005494.1:0-34782 GCA_963574355.1 Loris lydekkerianus | reverse complement strand
AAATATTGATCCATTTCCTTCACATTGTCAAATTTCTGGGCATAGAGTTTCTGGTAGTATTCAGAGATGATCTCTTGTATCTCTGTGGGATCAGTTGTTATTTCCCCTTTATCATTTCTGATTGAGGTTACTAGAGATTTTAATTTTTTATTTCTAGTTATTTTGGCCAAAAGTTTATCTATTTTATTCATTTTTTCAAAAATCCAAATCCTTGTTTCATTAATTTTCTGAATGATTCTTTTGTTTTCAATTTCATTGATCTCTGATTTAATTTTGGAGATTTATTTTCTTCTGCTGGGTTCAGGCTTAGATTGTTCTTCTTTTTCCCATTCCATAAGATAGCTTGTGAGTTTGTTGATGAACTCTCTTTCTGTTTTTCAAATATAGGCATCTAAAGTGATAAATTTTCCTCTCAAAACTGCTTTTGCAATATCCCACAGGTTTTGGTAGCTTGTGTCTTTATTGTTATTATGCTCAAGGAAGTTAGTGATTTCCTGTTTTATTTCTTCCTGCACCCATCTGTCATTCAACAGAAGGTTATTTAATTTCCATGCCTTTGTGTGGGGTTGAACGTTTTTGTTGGAGTTGAGTTCCACCTTTAGTGCCTTGTGGTCTGAGAAGATACAAGGTAAAATTTCAATTCTTTTGTTTCTGTTGTGGTTTATTTTGTATCCCAGGATATGATCAATTTTGGAGAATGTTCCATGGGGTGATGAGAAGAATGTATATTCTTCATCTTTGGGATGGAGTATTCTATATGCGTCTATCAAGTACAGTTGTTCTAGGGTCTCATTTAAGTCCCTTATATCTTTGTTTAATTTCTGTCCAGCTTTGTAAGAGGAGTGTTAAAGTCCCCTGTTATTATGGTATTTTAGGATATCATATTGCTCAGACTAAGTAAGGTCTGTTTCAAGAATCTGGGAGCATTTAAATTGGGTGCATAAATATTTAGAATTGAAATGTTTTCTTGTTGTATTTTTCACTTGACCAATAGAAAGTGGCCATATTTTTCTTTTTGGACTTTAGTTGCTTTAAATCAACATGTATCTGAAAATAAGATTGCAACTCCTCTTTTCTTCTGAATTCCGTTTGCCTGAAAAATTTTCTTCCAACCCTTACTTCTGAGTTTTAATATGTCTTTGGAAGCTAGGTGTGTCTCCTGCAGACAGCAAATAGATGGCTTGTGTTTTTTAATCCACTCAGCCAATCTATGCCTCTTCAGTGGGGTAATTCAAGCCATTAACATTTATTGAGATAATTGATAAGTGTGGTACTGTTCTATTCATCTTATTTTGTGAGAGGCCATTACTTAGTTTTATCTGTAATCCTTGTTTTTTAAGTTCATTGCAGACAGAACCCCTATATTTGCAAGGCAGCCATGGACGTGTGTGGGTGGAATCCTCCCTCTGTGTGTGTGTGCACAGCGCTTCTCCTGTGGGGTGCACTGTGGAGAACAGTGGTGAAGACAGGAGATATCACTATCAGATGCACTCCAGTCTCAGTCATGCCCAAGTGAGAGATTCACTCTGGGAATTAATTGCAACATAGTTCAACTCCCTGTCAGTCCCCCTTTGCTTCTCCTTGTGTCTTTTAGTGCCTCTGCCTCCATGGGGTTTGCACAGACAGCCCCAGCCTTTCAGGGCAGAGGGAGCAAGGACAGAGCTGAGCTGGGGAATGATCATGACACAGATGTCAGTGATTTTCTTGTGGCAGGGGCTTGTGCTTGCCAGATAAAATACAGGATAGCCAGCTACATTATATTTCATAATTTTTACAGTGTAAGTGTGTTCCAAACATTCCGCAGGATGTGCTTATCCTAAAGAATTATTCATTGTTTATCTGAAATTCCAATTTAACTGGGTGTCCTATATTTTTATTTGCTAAATCTGGCAACCATTCTTGGTGGAGACTCTTTCAAACAGACTCAATTTAGAATCATTCTCTTCCTGCCAAAAGTGCTAATGTCTATGTATGGGCGTGTGGAGACGTGACACACAGCCTATTGTCACAGGACTGAAGAGCATGAGGGACTCCCCAGAACCACAACAGCACCAGGGCTTGTGTTTAGGGTTCCTTGGTAGGGAGGGAACTGCCTTAATTTTCAAACTTGGACAGAAAAGTCCATTGCTCCAGCAGGAAGAAGCCTGTGTGATAAGTTAATGAGGTTTATCTACTTGACTGCTGTGGGTTGAACTGTGTCCCCCTACCCATCCCAGATATGTTGGAGTGCAACCCCTGGTACTTCAGAGCATGGCCTTATTTGGAAATAGGCAGGTGTAATTGGTAGCAGGATGTCATTCTGGAGGATGGCGGACCCTTAATCCAGTATGACCAGTGTCCTTTATAAGAAGAGAATAGACAGACAAGGAGAAGGCCACGAGACTCAGAGGCAGAGATGAGAGGGAGGTGTGGCCAAGCCCAGCACTGGAGGCAGTGCCAGAGCTAAAAGCGCAGATGGGACAGACTCCCCCTCACCGTTCTTAGAAAGAATCAACCCCACTGACACCTTAATCTTTGATGTTTGGTCTCCAGAACTGTGAGAGAATACATTTCTGTTGTTTTAAGCCTCCTAGTTTATGGTACTTTGCTATGGCAGCCCTAGCAAATCTCATGCAGACAAAAAAAACAAAACAAAACAACTGAGTTCTCTGTGATGAATTTCAAGTCCTGAATTGAGGGCAGAGCCTGTTCCAATATCTTCCAGAGTGGGGGACACAAATGCCATTGCAAATGTCTACTGGGATTAGCAAATCCAAACCCCCAAACAAGGAGGGACCTGGCCAGACTCAGGAGGGACTGCTCTCCTGCCCTCTACGGGCTTGGGGACCCCAAAACCCCACTATTGGATCTTCCTAATTGGGCGTGTGAGGGTAGGCACCTCTGTGTTCTGCCATCTGTTCACTGCACACTGCACGAGCCTTCCCCGGCGGCCATTGCCCAGTGGTTTTTCTGAGACAGGAACCACTGGACTCTGCTCTGGGTGTGGTTTCGGGATCTGCTGGAGGGGCTTCTTCAGCCACGGCTCAGATGTGTGGACCCTGTTTAGTTGACTCAGGAGGTCACAGTTTCCAGCTACCCTGCTCAAAACATGATGGAGGCAGGACCGGTTCCAGCCTGTTAGAACCAAGGTGACAAAGGGATGAACTGCTTGGTGACCTTGCACCTTCCTTACACCCATAATATTACCATAACAGTTTCTAAGGAGCCCTCCCTCACTCTCATTGTGCACCTGACGTCGGGACACTTCCTGTGTGACCATATTTAGTCTATAGGAGGGTATCACCCTAATTCCAGGGAAACACCACCCCTTTCCAATAAATAACATGAATATGTATTCACCTCTTGTTTACCCCATAATTAAGCCTTTTCTTAAACAGAGGAGCAAAAGTCCTCCACAGGGCCTGCTAGCCTCTCTCCATACTTCCTTGAGTAAAACTTGCTCTCGCTTCCTGCTGTTGGCTGGCTCCTCAATTCTTTCTCAGGAGAAGGAAACCAAGGACCCACTTAGATGTCAAGTGATTCCCAGCATTGGGAGTTACTTTCCTGTATCATTTTGATTGTTATTATGAAGTCTTGAATTAAAATAATGGCCTGAGGTACTGTCAGCAAAACATCTAGATCAGGGGACTCCTGCTGCTGTGGTCAGCCTTCCCTCAGCTGGACACATGTGGTTCTCACCTCCACTCCTGCTCCAAACGTGCTCGGGTGTGGACCACCCTACTCCTCCATCAGCTGGGTGGCCAAAAATCCAAAGTGACTTCAATGCGACCTCATATGCATACGGAAACACTATAAAAACAGACATGGTATCCATAGCATAGGGTAACACTCATCTCCATCATGAGCAGTTAAGAACCAGCTCTGTGTCCTTGACTTGTCCACAAGTCACAGGGTGATGAGTTCAAGGTCAAAGTTCTTAAGTCGACAGGAGGATTGTATTCATCAGCCTTGATGTCAGTAGGGTCTGTCATTTGGTGTCCTAGCCACACTGGGTGGTATTTATGGAAGGCTTGCTTGCTGTGACACAGGCTGCAGACAAGAGGTCTCTGTCATCAGATGTTTGCGTGTAGCTTGGGGCTACACATGCTCCTCCCCTTGACGCCCCCTTCTCCATCAGGTATCCTCTCTGAAGGAGAGTCTTTGAGTTCAATTCCCTGTCTTGAGGGTCCAACCATGACCATGTGCTTTTGGATTCCTTTTTTGTTTGTTTGTTTGAGATAGAATCTCACTTTGTCACCCTGGGTAGAGTACCCTTGTGTCACAGCTTAAGCAACCTCAAACTCTTTGCTCCAATGTCCTGCCTCAGCCTCCCGAGTAGCTGGGACTAAAGTCATCCACCACAGCACCTGGCTAATTTTTCTATTTTTAGTTCAGACATGCTGTTCTCAGGCTGGTCTTGAACTTCTGAACTCAAGCCATCCTCCTGCCTTGGCCTCCCAGACTACACTCTTGGATTCTTGTCCCTCTGAACGACTCCAGTGCTCTTTCTTTTCCCTATTTTAACCTTCAAATTCTGCACATGACATCTTTGAAGAGCTCACCTCTTCCAGAAGTCTGCCTGGCATCCCCCCTTTGCCTTCCAACCTCAGAATTTATACAATCCATCTGTGTGTATCCTAACTGCTTTGTCACGATGGTGGATGAGCCGTGTGTGCCTGCCTTCACCCAGAACCTTTGCTGTCTATTTCTGAGTGCCCAATGTCACTTGAAGTTCAGCAGGGAGCTCCTCCTACCTCTCTGCCCATTCATGAGCAGGAACTCAACAATTTTTGGTCCAGTTACTTGTGACATGAAGTCACTCAGGCTCTTTTTAATTAGCCCTTATGACATTTGTGTGATTTATGGAGAAAATTAACGGAGGAAAAATTACAGAGCCATCTGAAGCAGTGACGTTCTTATCACTTGGACTTTTACCCTGTCTCCCCTATAATTAGGTTACATGTGACGCAGCACCAGCTAATTTTCTGTGCCACCCACCAGGGAACTCCAGCTCTATCTGTGAACACCCAGGCTTTCCCGCCGCAGGACAGATGTTGGGTGAAGCTTGCTTCCCACACAAACATCTGCTCTGTTGTTCCAAGTCGGTCACGAGAGCCAGCTGGCTTAGACCAGCAAGAGATAGATTTCTGGGGAGGTTCTGGGACCTGCCAAGATTCTGAGCACCAGGCTCGGGCCTCTTGAGAGATTTGATGCATTGTCCATGAACAGCCAGACCCTCTGTTTCTATATTTAGAAACAAGCACCCAGATACAGAGTTCACTTCTGGGGCCTTGGGCCCATATGAGCCTAAGAAATAAAGTCTTTTGACATTGACATGAATAACCTTTGACGTGGGAAACAATTTAGGTTTGGCAGCCACAGCTTTTCTGTCTTTCCTCAGCGAGATGAGTAAGAACTGGTACCTGGGAACCGAGAGACCATGACGTATGTATCGTACACCTGGCCCTCTCCCTAGCTGACTTTAAGGAAACCAAGGAAGAAAAATGTCTTTAAGGAAACTAACTAGGAAACCTGAGTTTTGACCCAGCTGTCTCCTAGTCCAAGAACTCTGCCCTGTGGCCTGGCAGGAGGCCTGGTCCATCCTGGACCAGGGGGCCAGCACGTGGTGGTGGCTGATTTCTTTTTGAGCACGTAATAATTTGCAGATGTTGGCAGTTACCAGCAAAGCCAGAACAAAGCTCAAAATGCCAAACCACAAAAGTATATTATTTTAACCATCTGATTCCTGGAAATGAGACAGCATCATAGGAAAACAATTCACAAAGATGAATATGCCTGTTCTCTTCAGACAGCTGACTGGTGCCAACTTAGTGGGGACTATCGGCTGTTTATCAATGGTGTTGTTCTGCAAAGATAGAAATCCATTTGCTTCTATTTGTGCCAAAGGAAGGTCACCTGTCTTCTTCACATGACAGTGTATCTTTAAAAATCCCACTTGTGCAGAGCTCATTTTAAAAGGGACCAATAGCGCTTGTGTAGGCTTCCAATTTCTAAGTCAGAAGTTATTAGCATACTGCATATCATGGACCCCTCTAGCAGCCTGGTGAAGCCTACCGACCCCTTCTCAGATAAGAACATCAAATACATGAAATAAATTACGTAGGATTACCAAGGAAGCCATTATATTGAAATAAAACAAAATATAACAATCCCCCAATATGATATGATAACCCATGACTTCTTTATTAATACCTTCAGAACAAGGTTGAGTTGCATGTCTAGTAACTACCATAACTGCAAAGTCAAGACAACCATGGACATTATTTATGATACCCCCAAGAACTGCATTGCAATACGAAAATGTCTGTGATTGCAACAGCCACAGGTGTGTCTAGCACCGGGAGCTTTGTTTGTGCTCCTAATGGAGGAGAAGGCTAACAGGCAGTTAGAGGTGAATGAAAATAAAAACCGGATTTCTTTCCCATCCAAGTTCACAGACTATCTGACTTCTAACCCCAGATAAGAACACATGTTCTATGTAACAGAGACAGTGGCCACAGGTGCACCCTGACGCTCCCTGCTCCAGCCATCTGGGGTGCCAGTTCTGGCTTGGTCCTGGGAGCTCTTGCCTGCAGCCTTTGCTGAGTTCTGGGCTATCTTCCCTCAAGTCTCCTAATTGAACTGGGTCCTCCTGATGAGGCTAAGAAGCCTAACCCCTTTCAAGGAGTCAAACCAAATTGAATGCTTTGGTATTTTATATAGGGTGGCTATAAAGTCTGTGTGCAATTTGCACACAAACTTTATGGCCACCCTATATATGGCCTATACTCATATAATGGGTATGTTGCATTCTAAATAATTTCCCAGAGAAGCAAGACACCTAATAAGGAATGCTGGTTTTCAATGAAGCGAACTAATGGCACGTGCTTTAGTTTCCTTCGGCTGCCATAACAAGTTACCCCAAATTGGGAGGCTTAAAACAACAGAAACATGCTCTTTAACAGCTCTGCATTTCTCATATGGGAAATCAGAGCATCAGCAGGGCCATGCTACTTCTAAAGCTCATCCTGGTGGCTGCAGGCTTTGCTGGGTGTCCCTGGCCCGCAGGTGCACCACCCAGTCTCTGGCTCTGTCTGTGTGGGGGTCTTTCCTGTGTCTCCGTGCGTCCTCTGCTCTCATGTGGGCAGGTTGTCAGTCATTGGATGTGGGGCCCACCTGAAATCCAGGGTGGTTTCATCTCCAGCTCCTTAAAATAAGCACCTCTGCAAAAACTCTGTTGCCAACAAGGTCACATTCTCAGGCTCTGAATTAGGACTTGAATATATCCATTTTGAGGACATAATTCAGCTCCCACAACACCTGGCTTGGGAAGATCCTACAGGAATGTGGAGCATCAGAACCAGGGGATGGAGATGCCAAAGCTGGCTTAACCCAGCCATGGGACTGAATCTTGTCAGAGCAACACAACCGAGCTGTCTGGAGATCCTGCGCCCCATGAGAGACGCTCGCCTGCTCCTGGTGAGTTATCCTGCTGAATTCTCACAGCCACTCGGCGAGGTCTTGGATGTGAGTCCAGACAGCCTCATTCAAATGCTCTCGTGAGCTGCTCATCATGGCCTTCCTGCACCGCCCAGATGCTGGCCACTAACCACAGGTGGCTGTTTAGATTTAAAATAATTAAAATTAAATAAAATTTAAAATCCAGTTCCTCCATTGAGATTGTGGTGAGCAGCTACCATTTGTGCAGCATAAGGAACATTATTAAGTTCAGTGCAGAAAGTTCTACTGACACTGCTGCTCAGGACCCATGTTAATGTGTACAGAGTGGCTATAAAGTTCATGTGCAATTAAAAAGAGACTTTTTTTTTTTTTTTTGGTAGAGAGAGAGTCTCACTTTATTGCCCTTGGTAGAATGCTGTGGAGCCACACAGCTCACAGCAACCTCCAGCTCGTGGGCTTAGGCGATTCTCTTGCCTCAGCCTCCTGAGTAGCTGGGACTACAGGCGCCCCCCCCCACCCCCCCCCCAACGCCTGGCTATTATTTTCTTGTTGCAGTTTGGTCAGGGTTGGGTTTGAACCCTCCACCCTCTGTATATGGGGCCAGTGCCTACCACAGGCATTGCCCCTGACATTTTAAATTGCACACAAACTTTTTTTTAAATTTTTTAATTTTTTTTTATTGTTAAATCATAGCTGTGTACATTAGTGCAATCGCCTGTACCCATTCTAAGATTGCACACAAACTTTTTATAATAACACTTACGTTAACTGCTAACTAGAATTCTGTGCTAACTGGACTTTTTATTTTTAACAAATAATTTCATGGAGGGAGAAGCAAAGGATAGGCAGACACACGGACAGAGGCGATTCTCTTGCCTCAGCCTCCGAGTAGCTTAGAAAATGTAACCACATTTCAAGCAACGCCAGAGAGCGGTCAACTGTAGCCTCATCCTCAGGTCTTATAGAATTGTCATGGGAATGTGGCCCCCAGTACAGAATCCACATTCAAACAATTGAGAGTGATTATATTCACTCCACTGTGCTTCTAAGGCAAAATGATAGCCTTGGAGTTTCCCTATAGACGGGGAGAGATGGCAGTAGCCTCCTCGAACCAGACAATAAAATGTATGTATACTCCTTATTTTCTGAGTGTTCCACCTGCTAGAACTTTAACTGTGCTCATAGATGGTCGGGGGGGAACCTGCTGGCCATTGGATCACCCCACTTTCATATTTTCTCAGAGTTGGAGGATTCTTGAACATTGAGCTGTTTTTTTAAGGTGCTAGTGAAAAGAAATTCCAGATGGAGGTGGAGAGTCAGGGCTTCAACCAAGATAGCCCAGCAGAGGTCATTAGGGGGTGGGTGGGTGAACATCACAGGGGCACGTGTGGCACCTAAGCAGGGAGCTGCTGAAAGAACGGGAGCAGAGCGGAGAGGGGCTGTGGAAGACATTGGTGGGCCAGGGAGCTGATTGTGGCCGGCACCTGCCCTAGGCTTGCTCAGCACCATCTGCGGGGGCGGGGCTGGGCAGGCGCACAGGGCTGCTGTCATAACCTGCTGCAGGGGCAGGTTCAAGTTACAGGCACGTCTCAGAGGCCATGGCAATCACCCTCATGCATACCTTGGTCCAGATGAGAATCACACTTTGTGTTCTCGCTGACAGCTGGGGAAACTGAGGAATTACGTGTCAAGGCCCAGAACTCGCCCACAGGCCAGTGCACGAGTCACGGGATGAAAGAGCTGGTGACATTTCCCTCTGAGCTGCTGCGGGGTCCCAGAGTCACAAGACAGCCGTGGGCCTGCCAGGCCACCCGGGGTGCTCTCCTTCTGCCTGGGGCCCTGGGTGTGCTGGTTGGTTTCCTCACGGAGCAATCGCTGCTTCTGAATTTACAGTCTGGTATAAGAAAAACTACAATGACAGGTGACTTTTTCTTAAGGGAGGATTGATCTGTGGTCCCAACTCTCCTGTGAAGGGCTGAGGACCCGGGGGTGTGGACACACAGTTCTCTACTTGCCATCCTGACTCATTCGTGCAGGGAAGCTCAAACACCCGTCAGACACACTGTTTCCCCAAAAATGTGGGGACTTGTGGGGCATACCCCTAGTTCCTCTAACCTGGGCATGGCAGAGACTGTCAGAGGCCGGGCAGGAGATGCTTCCAGATTCCTCCTGAGAATCTCCCCAAACACACTCTAAGTAGCCCCGGAAAGGTTCTAGGGATGGGGAGGCAGCCCCAGCTGGGACTTGCTCAAATGCTAATAAATTCCCTGTGCAGAGGAGCCCTGAACAGGTGAGGAAGGCTCCCTGAACCCATGCCACGTCCCTATCCCTGCTGAGGTCAGCCGACTCTCTGGGGTTACCTGGCAAAATCCTCAAGCAGAGCCTGGCCTGGGGCTGAGTGCCTGCTGCCCTGTGACTCTCACACGCAGGGCACTTTCTGTTTCCTGGGCACCCAGACACAGACGGCAGGTGGGGTGCCCCTCTGGGGCCCAGGACGAGGCCTGAGTACCCTTTACATCCTTGCCCCACATTCAGGTGGTTCAGTGCGCCAAGACATGCCCGTGACCCACAGGCTAGCCTGGATGTGTTCGTCTTATCCAGGAGGAGAAGCGCATAGGTCACCTTGACTGTGAATTTACAGAGAGGTTCTGCTTAAGCCCAGAAGGAAGCAGAGAAATTTGAAAACTAATTTGTTACTCAATTCCCAATTCTTTAATTGCGTTGCTATTCTTCCCACGCAGTGTTAGTAATTTGGGGGTCTGCAAATGTTCACTGGGTTTGCTGGGGAGGGGGGAGGTTGAGGAACAGGCTCTCTTGTAATCTGTGAAGTCTTGGAAAGTGAAATGCTTTTCTTTATAATGGCTGATTGTTACTGCTAAAGACACATGGCCACAATTAGCCAGAGGAGCGTGGTGTGTGGGAAGACACAGGAAAGAACAAAGAGCTTGTCCCAAAGGTCGGAGAGGGGCCTATCTGAAGTCCACTGGGGCTGCTCGCAGGGGGCCAGATGTCTTCTTGGGAATGACTTCGATGGAGGCCAACCTCATGATTACAAAAAGTGGTTTGAAAAGATAATTATACTGTAATGCCACTTAAATTGGTTACAAGAACTTATAAACTTGCTTACATACTGTGTTAGAGCCTGTGGTTCAGCTCTGCTCACTGGAGACTTAAATGACAGATTTTTTTTTTTTTTTTTTTTGAGACAGAGACTCACTCTGTTGTCCTAGGTAGAGTGCCATGGCATCATTGTACCTCACAGCAATCCCAAAGTCTCAGGGTCAAGGCTCCTCCTGCCTTAGCTTTCTGAGTAGGTAGGACTTCAGATCCCTGCCTAGTTTTTCTATTTTCAGTAGAGACAAGGTCTTGCTTTGGCTCAGGCTGGTCTCCAACTCCTAAGCTCAAGCGATCTTCTTGCCTCGGCTTCCCAGGAATGCGAGAGCCTTGAGCCACCGCACCTGACCTGATAGGTTTTCTCCTTTTTCTTTTTGCAAAAAAAGTTTGCTATCAACCGTGTGTACGGTTCTGCTTACGTCCCTCTCCCTGGCGTACTTTGGTTTAGGTGCTGGTGCGTTTGTTGGTAGCTGGGATGATCACGAAATAAGCCAGTGTGTGGTTCTGGGAGGGGTGGCTGTGCTCTGTCGGGCACTGAGTGCCCTAGAGGGAGCTCTCCCAGGGTGAGCAGCCCTGCCGCTGCCGAGGCCAGTGGTGGCTCAACTGTTCACTAGACTCATCTGACGCTCTTTAGAAAGTGTGTATTTCTGACGCTGTCCCAAGGACTCTGGCTTGTCAGGCCCAGCAGCTGCTCTCTCCTGAGCCCCCCCAGGCTGACTCGAGGTTGGGGAACCATGCTGTGGGTCCAGAAGGCAAGCTTCCTCTGCGTAGGACTATGCGAGAGAGAAGACACAATGGCTTAGCTGTGCTTTCAACACAAAATACCAATATTTCAATTTATGTCAGAACAGGATCTGTCCTGGTAAGTGTTCTACCCAGAGGTGGCTTAAAGGCTAAAAGCAAGTGCCTGTGCTCCTATAACTGCTGCCAGCTGCACGGAGGCCCTGACCTTCCCTGGGGCTGGAGGAGTGCTGCTTACTTTGTTCATGAAGCCACCACTTCTTGGGCGCTTTCATGGCTGGCAGGACGGGGAGTGAGGCTGGACCCCATGCCTGCCTCCCTGGAGCCCCCACGCATTATCTGAAACATCTGCTGCTTTGCTTTCTTCTCTGCACTTCCAACCTCTCTGTAACAGAGGCATCCATTGTCTTGCCAAGAAAGAAATATTCCACATTTAACTTGACTCTTGAAGTTCAGGGTCTTGGAACGCAGCTCCGTGCCATAGCAAAGTGTGCAGAGCTCAGGAACTATGAGTACAAACCAGCAGAGAATGGGTCTTAAATGGAGTTACAAAGGCTGTTTATTGAGCCCTTAGGACCGTCCCCCTTTCTGCCAATCCAAATGTGACTCTGGTGCCAACACCAGAGAGACTGGGGCTGGGATGTCACTTTCATGTTACGGTGGCTTCACCCTGCCCACTGCCTCCGTGACACCTACTAGTGCCAGTCCACCTGCCAGTCCAACTTTGACAGTTCTTGGGATAAACCTGGATGTCCATGGAGTCAGTTGTTTCTTAACTATACAGACAGTCCCTGGATTACAAGCAAGTTGGGTTCTATAGGTTTGTTCTTAAGTTAAATTTGCATGTAAGTTGGAACAGGCACATTTACCTATTACCTGTAATAGCCCCCATTTGTAAGTGGGAGTCATCTATCAGTCAGATGCTTGTAACTTAGAGACTGCCTGTAAAGCCAGAGCTGTGGCTTTGGTTTCAGGTCAGCCCCCTCCTATGGAATGAAGCACCGTACAGGGATTAGGAAGGGGCCACCCTATCTTCTGGCAGGCAGGGTTGGGGGGTGGGTAGGGCGCCCCATGAATGTGGGCATGGTACCAGCCAGCCCGGTGAACTCTCACACCCATCTTGACTCAGAGCCACTGTGGCCCTCTGAGCCTCTGAGCTCCTGCCTACGCGGTTTCCTTCACCCAGGGAGAGCTTCCAGCCTTCTCTGCATGAATCCCACCGGTCATCAAGGCTAGCTGAGAGGCCTTCACCTGCACGAGACTTTCCCCACCACACCTTGAGCCCCTTCTGCACCGCGGGAACGCCTGCCTTGTTTTCAGGTTTGAGTTGCCATGGCGATTCTCCTGCCTCACTTTCAGGATGGCATTTCGCTGGACTCTGTTGCTTCCTCCAAAGCATTCAAGTCTAATCCTGGGCTGTGGAAAACACTCGGTGAAGTACTAACCTGTGTTCTTGCGATTGCCTTCGACCCAGCTCAGCCAGATGCTGTCTCAGACTTCAGGGCTGGGGGCAAAGTGAAGGCAGAATGTGATCCTGGTGCTGGCTGGAATGGGGCTGAGATGTGTCATACAGAGAAAAAAGCAAAAAATTACCCTGCACATTGCAAGTTCCCAGGCAAGACAGATAGCAGGGAGGGGAGGGGACAACATTCCCCCAAAGCTACCACTTTTCGAGTATTACTAATGCACAAGACTATTTGTTTTTTATTTTATTTATTTATTTATTTATTTTTTGCAGTTTTTGGCCGGGGCTGGTTTGAACCCGCCACCTCCGACACGGCACCCTACTCCTTTGAGCCACAGGCACCGCCCTGTTTTTTACTTTATTTTTTTAACTTAATTTTTATTAAATCATAACTGTATACATTTAGGGGTACAATGTGATGATTTGATACGCAATGTGGAATGCTTAAATCAAATTAATTAACATAACCATCACGTCACTTATTTTTTGTGCTAAGACATAACATACTCTTAGTTGTTTTGAAATGTATCCTTGCATTGAGCACATTAGGTGAGATCCAGCCAAATACCCTCCCTCGACTCCTCCTCCCCCCTCTCCCCTCCTTCTATCTGGACTGTATTTGTGTTTTATCATTCATATGAATGTGTAAGTGATTATATATTGGTTTCATAATAATATTGAGTACACTGGATACTTTCACCCCCATTCTTGTGATACTTTACTAAGAAGAATATGTTCCAGCTCCATCCAAGTAAACATCAAAGATGAAAAGTCTCCATCTTTTTTATGGCTGCATAGTATTCCATGGTGTACATTATATCATAATTTGTTAATCCATTCATGGGTCGATGGGCACTTGGGCTACTTCCATAATTTGGCAATTATGAATTGGGCTGCATCACAAGACTATTTGTAAAAATAATATAATTAGACTCTCACCATTGCCCCAAAGTATTCATTCAATCACCACCGTCATTTCGCTGTTGAGAAAACCAAGGTTTGGGAAGGGCGCCTGATTTCCCTGAGGATCCACCGCTCCCTAAGGGTCAGGTCCAGGGTCTCAACTGCGTCCATGCTTTACCAACATATTCTAAAGCCACATTGTAAAAATAATAATTATATACAGTGTAGGTTATTTTTTAAATTTATAAAATGGGTTTTCTTACATTATCTCATGTGATGTAACAGAGAGATCTTAGAAATTACTCTACACACGTTGCAATGACAATTAATCTTATTCAAATCCCTGCTTCCCTTCTGGCCATCCACTGGTGCTGCCTGGAGCCCTGGTTCACCCAGACTCGGATTCCACAGTTCTGGGATGGTCTCAGCTTCCAGGTGACTTTTGTGGCTGCCAGGTCTCCGGCCCCCAGTTCAGGCTGTCATTTGGCCGAGAGAGCCAGTATAACCATGCTGAGGCTTCACTGTTTTTAGAGTATGACTGGCTGCGTGCTCCGTGAACTGCGGGGCTCTAAGAAGCTTCTTGTTTTCCCCAGACTCAGCGGAACGGGCTGTCCAGAGTCCACTGAAATGTCTCAGCTCCCAGGGGTGTGCCTAGGCCGACTCTGAGTACATGACTCTTCCCTCCATCATTTCTTTTTCTTAGAAGAAAAGTTTTTTTGTCTCAAATGTTACTGATCCACCAATCCTTCCTTGGTCTCTCTTTTCTTGGGTGAAGGAAATGTATGTGGGAAAGATTTTCCCAGAGCAGCTGGATCCATGGAGGGACCAAGGCTCCTGGGGGACGGACGGAGGGACTGAGGCTCCAGCATCTTGGCCTTTGCATCCCAGCCAGATCCTTCTGGTTTACATGTCCTCTAAAAGCTGATCCTGGGTGCTCCATCCCTCAAGTGTAAATGATTCATATGCCAACTCTGCCTTAGCACCAGAGAATCATAAAGATGTTTTTAAAAAATATGAGGCCTAATGCAATGGAAAGGGGATTAGAGGTTGTGTAGTTGAATTGTATGAGCTTGAGGTCATGAACTGGGCAACCCACCCCCCTAATTTTCCTGGGACAGTCACAGTTCACACCAGTGACCAGTCAGCTCTCAAACCTGAAAAGGCTAGGGCCAGCCTGGCCATGAGCCCTGGTGCTTGGATTCTTGGATGTATCACTGAATCTAAGCCTTGGTTTCCTACTCGAAAAAATATGGGTTATCATGCATGCCTTGAGAGGCAGATCAAAGATGTCAAAAGAGGTTTCAGCGAGAGCTCCTATTAACTAAAAGTAAAAATTATACAGTGGTGTCATTATTGTTATGTCGAGGTGGTGTGAAATTGGGACATGCTACTTCATCCTAACCTCAGGTTTCTCCTCTTCACCATGGGCCGACCTTTCCACTCTCAGGTCCCTTCCTCCTCTGGCTGAACGCATTCCCTCCGAGGCCCCAGTTAGCTTTTCTGAAGAGCAGAGGGATTGGGACCTGCATTGCCAAGTTGCCTCCCAGTGTTAACACTCTGATCTCATGATTCTAAGGAATGCTGGGCCTGTTGGTGTTGGTTGGTTGTTTCTTAAGAACAAGGAAAGCAGACAGCCTAAACATGAAACACAACCCCAGCAGTGAATTCCATGGGCATTGAAAAAGGCATTAAGCAAGAATGGTTATGTCTAGCGCTGGGCCTCCTGCCCTTCCCAGGGCCTGGGACCTGGGATCAGATGTCTGAACTTGATATACACCTGCAGGTACCATTGAAGCTTTTAATCTACCAAGCACTGTTGTTCAAGCTATTTGAAAGCATTCAATAACTTTCTTTAAAAGCTATGTGTTATATGACCCTTTGTTTTCCCAAACAATATTGTTGATGATTCATTACAACTTACTCTAGCTCCTTGGCCTTGTGCAAAAGGGTTTTTTTGTTTGGGTTTGCTTTGCTTTTGTAGAGTTTTCTTGAAATCCCTGAGGATGGCAGGCAATTACATTCATGTTTTATTATGTGTTTGGGGAACATCTCAGGTATTAGATAATGGAATTATTGCAGGGAGTTTGACTAGAAGATTTGCAAATGGGATCTGAGGGTGCAGGCTTCTTAGAACCTTGGCTCCAGGACAAAAATAATGAAATGAGAGAAAGAAAGGAGAAAGAAAAAAAGGTAGAGACTGATTATTCCTGATACTTTGGGCATCAGGGCCAGGCTGGTGAGGGTAGGCTGACAACCCAGACAGGTGGTCCCACTCCTGAGCCCAGGCTCCACTCTTCAGGGAGGCCCAAGGGACCCTGGGCTCTGAACAGACCCACACTGGGAGGCTGGCTGAAGGGTCCAGTGGCTCAGAGTATCTTTCCCCCACCTGCAGGCTGCCTGGCTCTTGGGTGATTTATTGTAGCTGCAAATTCCTATGAGTCTCCCCGTGTGGGGCAGATGAAATCATTGTTGAGTCTCTTTTGCAAAATGCAACGGAACAAACAAACTCACAGGGCCTCTTTCCTCCCTACAGGCTTGTTTTGGTTGGTATTTCTTTGACACTAAGCCATGGCCAGTCTTGACCCTTCCATAGGAGAATAGAGTCCACACCATCAGGTTCTCTCTGCAGTGTGGCTGTGCAGAGCTGTATCCAGCCAGGTGTTTGCTTGCATGCCTCAGTGCTGCAGACATCAGCTGTGGCAACTTGGCCTCTTGGACTCTAGGCTGCAGGTTGTGGAGATCCCACTTCCCGTGGACTCCTGCTGTCTCAGGTGGTTCCACTTAGGGACCATCTCGTCATCTCTTTCTGCAATCCCCATTTCTCACTGTGTCTACCCAGACAACGCACGGAGTTCCAGGTCCCTCCTTCCTATGTACACTCACACAAAGTGCTGTGCACGTGTGCAGATTCAACCAACGGCACGGGCAGCTGGGGCATTTTGGCTGCAGCAGCACCAACAACTTCAGGAAGAAACATAACTGTGCCTAAAAGTGCCCCCATGGGCCAATTGCTCAGCTCTGGGCTCCCGGGGTCTTCAGCTCCCCTCCCCCTCCCTCCCTGGCCTTTCTCCTCTGCTCTTTTCTCCTTCCCAAATTCTTAAGATAATTCCTAGTGTCACGATTTGGTTACTTCTTTTACACTGACCCACGTCCTCAGGATCTTCACCTCTATCTTAAGCAGCTGTATTGTGGTATTTTGCTTAACAGCGACAGCCACTTCTCCAGAAGACACTCTAGTAATGTCAAGATAAAACATTGGAGAAGATACAAAACGTGGCTCTGTGACAGAGATCGAAAGTCACGAATCTTTATTTTATTACTACTTGCTAGACGTCCACCCTGGGGGTGGAAAGATGAGCAGGCCCATGGCGTTGGTGCTCATGGAACTTTCAGTCTCGTAAGAGCGATGTCACGGGTTCCAGTGTCTGATGTGCCCACAGAGGCACGGAGCCTTGCTGTTTCCAACTGGTGCGTCAGGAAGAACTTTGTCACAGGAAGCAGCCTTTAGCTAGATCCCAGAGATGCCAGGAGCACGTGAATGGAGAAAAGGGGGGGGGGGAGGATCCTCGAGGGCTGGGAGACAACCCCACGGTGGATAGCCGGAGCTGGCATGGATTCCGGGAATGGAGAAATGGGGAAGCTTTTGATTTCTGGACTGGCACAGAAGGAGCTTGGACGTCATCACTCCCACCCACACGGCCAGAAAGAAACGTTAACAAACCGAAACTCAACAATTCTTCTTAGATGCAGCAGAAAACTGAGGCCACAGGGCAAACCCCTGCTCCCAGAGTTGGAGACCAGGCAGGCAGAGGCTGATAGTCACGGCTTCTGGCAGCCTCTGTGCGGCTTAGCTGGCTCTCAGCAAGATATTGTGAGCAAAACTGAAAAGACAAAAAAAGGAATTTGAAGAAAAAGAACACACATTAGAACCTGACTCGGGCTTGTCGGACACACTGGAACTATCAGATCAGGAATTTAAAATGATGGTCATGACTGTCTGAGGCCTCTGATGGACAAAGGGAGAGGAACTGGGTCCAGGAGAAGGCCCTGAAACATGGTGTCCTGTGGCAGGCGGTGGGAGCATAGCACTCCTGTGTCTGCCACTTGTCCCTTTGGCAGGCTGCAGTCCTGCCAGAGACTGGCCAGGGCTGGGCTCTTCTCAGCCCCTGATTCCTCTCTGGATTCCTATGGAGCACTGGGGCTGCTGGGAGACAGGGACAATACAGGCACCAGAGTGACAAAGCCTGCTGGGCTTGCCTTGGTGTGAGGGCAGAGTTCAGCTGCAATCTGGCTTTCTGGCGTTGAGGGCAGGAAGGGAAGCATGGCGGTCACAGCATGACAAAGCAAAGACTTTTCATTGTTTTGCAGACAGATGTGACAACAAATCTTTCTTTCCTTCCTTCCTTCCTTCCTTCCTTCCTCCCCTCATCATTTAAAGCTGTGCTGTGCTAAGTTAAGTCACTCACTCTCTTAGCAGCCATGATAAGAACTGCCCAATAATAAAGTTAAGGTTAGGGCAGCAGGGCACAGTGTCTCACACCTGTAATCCTAGCACTCTGGGAGGCCAAGGTGGATTGATTGCTTGAGCTCAGGAGTTCAAGACCAGGCTGAGTAAGAGTGAGACCCTGTTTCTGCTAAAAGTAGAAAAACTGGGAATTTACCTAACAAAGGATGTGAAAGATCTTTATAAAGAGAACTATGAAACTCTGAGAAAAGAAATAGCAGAAGATGTTAACAAATGGAAAAACATACCATGCTCATGGCTGGGAAGAATCAACATTGTTAAAATGTCCATACTACCCAAAGCAATCTATAGATTTAGTGCAATCCCTATTAAAGTGCCATTGTCATACTTTCAAGATCTTGAAAAAATAGTACTTTGTTTTATATGGAATCAGAAAAAACTTCAAATAGCCAATACATTACTCAGAAATAAAAACAAATCAGGAGGTATCACATTACCAGACTTCAGGCTATACTATAAATCTACAGTGGTCAAAACAGCATGGTACTGGCTCTCAAAAATAGAGAGGTAGATGTATGGAACAGAATAGAGAACCAAGAGATAAACCCAGTCACTTACTGTCTTTTGATCTTTGATAAGCCTATCAAAAGCATTAGTTGAGGGAAAGATCCCTATTTAACAAATAGGGATGGTGCTGGGTGAACTGGCTGGCAACCTATGGAAGACTGAAACTGGACCTCCACCTTTCACCATTAACAAAGATGGATTCTCACTGGATAAAAGATTTAAACTTAAGATATGAAACTATAAAAATACTAGAAGAGAGTGCAGGGAAAACACTTGAAGAAATTGGCTTGGGAAAATATTTGATGAGGAAGACCCCCCACCCCCCAGGCAATTGAAGCAATACCAAAAATACATTACTGGAATATGATCAAACTAAAAAGCTTCTGCACAGCCAAGAGCACAGTAAATAAAGCAAGCAGACAGCTTTCAGAATGGGAGAAGGTTTTTGCAGGTTATGTTTCCAACAAAGGTCTAATAACTAGAATTCACAGAGAATTCAAACTGATCAATAAGAAAAGAACAAATAATCCCATTTCCTTGTGGTCAAGAACTTGAACAGAAGCTTCTCTGAAGAAGACAGGGGCATGGCCTACAAACACATGAAAAAATGCTCATCATCTTTAATCATCAGAGAAATGCAAATCAAAACCACTTTGAGATATCATCTAACTCCAGTAAGATTAGCCCATGTCACAAAATCCCAAACTATAGATGTTGGCATGGATGTGGAGAGAAGGGAACACTTATACACTGCTGGTGGGAATGCAAGCTAATATGTCCTTTTTGGGAAGAAGTTTGGAGAATACTCAAGGAACTAAAAGTAGACCTGCCATTCAATCCTCCAATTCCTCTATTAGGTACATACCCAGATGATCAAAAATCATTTTATAACAAAGACACATGCACCAGAATGTACATTACAGCCCAATTCACAATAGTCAAGCCATGGAAGCATGAATGGATTAACAAATTGTGGCATATGTACACCATGAAATACTATGCAGCCATAAAAAAGACGGATACTTCACATCTTTTATGTTTACCTGGATGCAATTGGAACATATTCTTCTTAGTAAAAGATCTCAAGAAGGGAAGAAAAAGTATCCAATGTACTCAATATTATTATGAAACCAATATATAATCACCTACACTTCCATTCAAATGATAAAACAAAACTGTAGTTTAGAAAGAAGGAGGGAAGAGGATGGAGAGGGGAAAGAAGGGGGGAGGTCAGGAGGAGGGAGGATATTTGGTGGGACCTCACCTCATATGCACAATGCAATGGTACATTTTAAAACTATTAAGAGTAGAGTATAAGTGTCTTACCCTACCAAACAAGTAAATGAGGTGTTGGTTATGTTAACAAGTTTGATGTGAGCTTTCCATATTGTATATCAAATTAGCACATTGTACCCCATAGATGCATTAATGTACATAGTTATGATTTAATAAAAAAATAAGCAAAAGTAGAAAAACTAGCCAGGCCTTGTAGCAGGTGCCTGTAGTCCCAGCTACTTGGGAGGCTGAGGCAAGAAGATCACTTGAGCCCAAGAGTTTGAGGTTGCAATGACGCCCTAGCACTCTACCCAAGGTGACAGAGTAAGACTGCTCAAAAAAGAAAAAAAGCAAGGTCAGGAAGATGGTGACCCCCAAGGGGGTCAATGGTGCTGTGGGGGGAGGGTTAGGGTAGGGTCAGTGGGAAGAGAGGTCAAATGGGCTTTGGATAAGGCCGCAAGGGTGGGCCTTATAGAAAGGCCAGTTCCCTGCCCTTGGAGCGGATGCTGGCTTTGCCTTCCCAGACCTCCCTCTCCTGATGTCAGACCTGTGGCTCCTGATCACAGGGGCAGGGAGCATATAGCAGTCAGCCACTTAGCAGTGATGGTGGGGCCAGGCCCAGTGACCCCACCAGGTGCAGGTGAAGCAAACAGCAGCTGAGCCTGAGTTTTCTCCTCACGGACTTTCTCTGCTTAGAGCTTCTGCTCCAGCGTTCCTGTGGAGAGGGCAATACAGTCCTACTCCTCGAAGTGGGCGCTGAGCATGTCTAGCTCCCGAGCACTGCTGCCTGCCTGCCACTAGGGCAGAGGGCTAGGTCTTCATCATGAGATTTTGGCCCCCAGTGCAAAAGTGCTGTCAATGCTGTCAATTCCATTAGACCTAAAAGTCATGCACTTGCAAAGCTGTAAGCCCAGGCCCTGACACAAATTCAGTGGCCAGAGGGTGGTTAGGGCCCACTCTGTGAGGGGGACCCACTGTATGGACATCACAGAGTGGGGCTGGGGGGGACTTCAGGAAAGGAGGGGGCACAGCACCAGCCTGGAGGCAGCCAGGGGTTTCTGGGTGCACGTGTGTGTGTCCACAAAGTGGGCGTAGAAGCTTGAGCCCCACTTACACGCACATTAAGGACACTCCTTGGGCAACACAGAATCTTTGAGATTTGACACTGCTTCTTCATTTCTGTTTGAAAACAGGCTTGGTCTGATCCAGATCCTACTTTATGACCCAGGAAGACACTGTGGCAAAGCAATGGAGAAGGATGAATCAGAAATTGGGGGAAAAAATGACACAAAATCCGAGATCAAAGCTCTAATCCTGCCACCCGTTTCCATGATCCTCTGAGAGACAGGTGGGGAAGGACACTACTGTGCATGACTTAAGAGAAAATTGCTCTGAAATCGACGGTGTCTTTCGTTCGAGCAAAACAGACCTCCAGTGCCCCTCACTGCCCATGCCAGGAGCCTCCATGCCCAGTGCAGTCTGTCTGCTGGAGGCTGCGCCGGCTGTGTCTGCCGTCCCCATTTGTGTGAGCAGAGGCCAAGGCTGTCCCTGCACAGAGTCTGCTCTGCAAAGGCGCCAGTGTAAAGTCTGTCCGAGAGCTCACCTGGCCTCCCAGGAGTGGCGGATACTTAGTGCTGGGCAGCAGGTACCCTTGTCCTTCCCGAGTTCTGAATAGCTACATGGTCCCAGCAGGGGTCCAGGAGATGGCCCTCGCCTACCCAGGACTGTCATTGTTGGCTGTACAACCTCCCACGTGCCATGGGACTCTTCTAAACCTCAGCGTGCTCATCAAACCACTGGCAGTAACTGTGGCCCCAGCCTACGTCACTGCGTTTTAACTGGAAAAAGATAATGCTGGGCTTCCTGTTCGATAGATGGTTGGGGATATTTAAGTTGACAGCTCAACTTTACATGTTTTCTTCCCAAAATGACAGCATGCTGGTGACTGGCCTTGAAGATGGCTTTTTCTGTGAGCCACTAGGTGCCTGCTCCTTCCAGCCTGCAGGTGGGGCGAGTGTGGCTTGGGCAGGCTGAGGTCTCAGGCTGCTAACCCACAGCTGTTAGAGAGCTAGTTTTATGGGGAGCCTCAGACGGCTAACTCACATCACCCCCGTAATTATAGTGGGCTGGAAGCTGGTGGTTGGCTCTCAGAACTGAGTTTAGAATCCCAGAATCAACCGTGGCTCTGGATCAGTCTTTGTTGTGTGGCTGTCCTGTGTCCTGGGAGGCTCAGCAGGACCCCAGACCATTATTCACTAAATTACAGCAGCATCTCTTCCTCCTGGTTGATGGCAACCAAGAATGTCTCCAAGCCAGGGTGGGGACACAGCAGTGAGTGAGTGCGCACTTGTGCCCTGCGAGTGGGAACATCCTTACGCTTTGTCTCCTTGTGCCTGGCCTTAGTGTGGCCCTGGGCCACTCCAGACATGGCCAAGGATCCCACGGGGGGCAAACTCATCCCTGATTGAGAACCACCGAGGAAGCGGTTTTCTCCCTGAGGCCGGGGACCTTGCTAGGGTCCGTAGGTGTCTCAGACAACTCAGCGCGTCTGGAATGTTTCTGCTCTGTACAGGAAATCACCTACATGTGGCTTCAATGGCCTTGGATTAAGGGTATCATAATCCATCCTGGATCTGGGAAGATATTTGGATAATTATAAACTAGGATGCTGAGAGTTATAGTCCTCAAAGTGACCACACCCTGGGCAAACCGCTTTAAGGTGTGAGGGGGACCATCTCTCTCAATTCTTGGTCTTTGCATCTCAGGGGGGACACTGCCCTCTCTTTTCACATGGGGAGATGTCTTAGGTGCCTCTGTCCCTTCTCCCAGGGAGGTGATTTTCTAATCAGGTCACAGGATATCTTGGTTATTTAATAAATGTCATGAAACTTCTCACCAAATTTGCAAAAGCAAACTAAAAGCCGCTGACAGAGGAGAAAGAATTGTATAATTGTACGCTGTAGGAAAAGTGGTTGTCACGAGGTCGGGTCCCTGAGAGGTGATTTCTGCCCAAGAAAATGGGAAGAGCATTGAGTTTCTTGTTACAGAGGGGAGTGGTGAGCCCCCTCATCCCTGCCCTGCCCTGGGCTGTGAATCAGGTGTGGTCATGGGTGGGCTGGGTTGTAGGTGGGCAGGGAGCTGGATGGGGTGTAGGTTCTAGAATTTCCTTAAAGGAGAGACTTGGAGATACAATCTGGTTGGAAGAAATAATTAAGTTTGTACATCATGTTGGCAAATTCTTCCTTAGAAGTTAGTTTTAGATTAATAAAATTAGCTGGAAGCTTTTATTCTCAAATAAATATTCAAGGGGGGGAGCTTTGAGCTTGCTAATGAAAAAACAGGCAGAGGCCAGCATGTCCCCAGACCTCCTTGGCTGGGCAGCTGGAGGTGGCCACCTCTTCTCCCCTGACATCCCGGACGACTGTCCTTGTGTCTCTCAACCTGCTCCCTTCCCAGGAAAAAGTCCATCCGGGTCTGTTAACGTCTGGTGTTCTCTGACTTTCCTCCACCCCCCACCCTCCTGCAAAGGACCCTGGATTTATATTAAAGTTCTATTGCTTGGTAGCTGAGAGTGACTTGAACAAGTCACCTACCCTCTCAGCCTCAGGTTCCTCATTCTTAGAATAGGGATCAGAATTCTCCCTACTCTGCCGGGTATTGTCCAGATTAAATAAGATAATACTTGGAAAGCAGTTGCCACAGTGCCTGTGTGTTGGAAATGTCCTCACTGTTACTGCTGTCATCTTCACTGTCATCATCACCATCCGTGGCAACAGTAGTTGGTGCTGGAGACGTGGGGGTCTAACATCTTCAGAGGCACTGGTGGTGAATTGCCATCTTTGCTGAAGAAAAGAAGTATTGCTGCCAGCTGGGTTGTTTCTTTTCTTTCTTTTTTTTTTTTTTTTGAGACAGAGTCTCAAGCTGTTGCCCTGGGTAGAGTGCCATGGTGTCACAGCTCACAGCAGTCTCAAGCTGTTGGGTTTAAGCGATTCTCTTCCCTCAGCCTCCCAAGTAGCTGCCACAACCCCTGGTTATTTTGTTGTTGTTGTTGCAATTGTCATTGTTTTAGCTGGTCCAGGCTGAGTTCAAACCTGCCAGCTCTGGTGTATGTAGCTGGTGCTCTACCACTGAGCTACGGGCACCACCACAGCTGTGTTTTTCCACTAGTTGTGTTCAAAAATGTCCATTTTTGATTTGGGGTCAGTGCACCCTCTTACAAACTAGTTATTTCCATAAATGACCACCATGATCATCAGGACAGGCTGGCTTACGCTGTTAAAGTAAGCGGGCCCAAAATCTCACGGCATGCTATGCTGAGCTGGGGTCTTGCTCACTGCAAGCTACCACTCTCATCTGCCACGCAGGGGCCCTGGCGCTACTCTCAGGGACTTGCTGGTTGCCTTTGGGAGAAGAGTGCCATGGAGAATTGCCAAGGGGAGTTTCCTGCCTCAGCCTGGAGCCAGCACAGGTCACTTCTGTTTGCATTTCACTGCCCAGAACTGGTCACATGGGGGAATCACTTCTGGGAAGGAGAGGTCAGAGGCCTCCAAGGAGGCATGTACAAAGGCCACAGCAAAGACCGTGGGCAGGGATAGAGGCCACTGGGCCAGTGGGTTTTGCTTAGAGCAGAAGATGACATTTTCTTAAGGGGCCAGAAGGATAATATTTGGGGATCTGTGGCTAATGCAGTCCCTGATTCAACTCTAGAAAGCAGCTACGGACACCGTGCAAACAAATAGACCTAGCTGAGTCCCAATAAGACGTCATTTGGCAAAAAGAGATGGGCCATTGTTTGCCAACCCCAGGTTTAGAGAAGCTCAGAGGATCCCTAAGAGAGCCAAATCATGTTCTTAATAAAAACCTAATATTCCAGGTGAAACCCCAGTTTGTCAGATGAATGGGGCTGCTGTGAGGAGGATCAAGACAGCGTGAGGGGCTTTTCAATGGTCAGCAGTGACCACAACAGGAGCTCATATGGTGGACAGTGACCATGTCAGGAGCTCAGATGGTGGACAGTGACATAGCAGGAGCTCAAATGGTGGACAGTGACCATGTCAGGAGCTCAGATGATGGGTAGTGACACGGCAGGAGCTCAGATGGTGGTCAGTGACATGGCAGGAGCTCAGGTAGTTGGGGAAGGACTTAGGGTGACAAGGTCAGCATTTCCCTGGAGATCACAGTTCAGGCTAAGAACCCATGAGTAAGTTGGAAAACACACTGGCTGGAAACTGGCAGGTACAACAAAATACAGGGTAGGAAGAGCAAGATGCTGCGTGGGTGGCGTCTCTGAGGACAGTGTTGTGTGACTGTAGATGTGAGGCTGCCAGGCAGTGTCTACCTGCAGAGAGGGCAGCCCCTCAGGCCAAGTGGAGCAGAACAGGACTGCACGTGGGGCTTTCAGAATCCTTCAGGGGCCTGGGCCTCTACGACGGCCGTCGTATGGTACTGAAAATCTGTGTCTTTCCTGCTTTCTGTCTGCTGCAAAGACAGAGCTTCTGGCAGGCAGGGCCTTCAGCTCCTCAAGCACCTTCTCCCCAGCAAAGGGAGATGACAACACTTTAAAGAATTCCCTGCAGGACGGAGGAGGTGTGTCAGCACATGTGCAGGGGAGATCTCACATGCACGCTTCTTCAGATGGTGGTGGGGCTTCTTTTTCGATGATTTGGACTTATAATGATGGATTAAAGAGTGAAAGGAAGTGAACGTCACTGCACTGGCTTTGCGTGGCTCCTGACCTTGCCAGCTGGCAGGGGTCACATGGCTGTTGGTAGGATTTGGTGTCCTTGAGCAGCTGTGCTTCTAGAATAGTGAATACTAAGGTGAAATTGCTGGAAGAAAGAAGGAAGAGCAGGAAGAAACCATTAAAGGTTCTTCATCTACTTTGTCAGGTCTGTCCCTGTGACAAACCACAGCACACTGGCTTGCCAGGAGCTGTGCTCACTGCCACGGTCAGGAACGTCGGGGAATCACAGCTGGAGTGGCAGTCACAGGCTGGATCCAGGGGTCTGGAAGCGCCCACTGCTGCCTCTGGACGCTCAAAGAGTGACACCTCCCCCCTGCTGCAGGAGGCCCTGGGCTGCTGGGACCACTGCCCAGACAGCCACAAGACAGCCGCCCACCCCCACTCACCTCACCCTCCAAACCTCATGCAAGGGCTCTGAGTCCTCCCTGCGAGGGTTTAGGGAGACAGGCTTGTAGTTGTCCCAGTGTGCCAGTGTCCTGGGGCTGCCACAGAAGTACCACACACAGTGCAGCTTAAAAAGACGTTCATTGTCTCAGTTCTGTAGACCAAAAGATCAAGGTCAGGGCTTCAGTGAAGGAGAATCTGCCCCAGGCCCATCCTCCAGCTTCTGCTAGGTTGCTGGCAATCATTGGGGTTC
The DNA here is from genome assembly GCA_963574355.1 of Loris lydekkerianus. Classification (NCBI taxonomy): domain Eukaryota; kingdom Metazoa; phylum Chordata; class Mammalia; order Primates; family Lorisidae; genus Loris; species Loris lydekkerianus. The sequence goes on along the minus strand of CAUYPK010005494.1, from coordinate 8,432 downwards.
TTTGGCTTATAGAAGCATCATGCAGATTTCTGTCTTCATCCTCATGGTGCTCTTTCCCTGTGCATGTCTATGTCCAGGTTTTCTCTTTCCCTCAGGACACCAGCATGTTGGGCTGGAGTCAGCCTTCACAACCTCATCTCAACTAATTACATCTGCTCTGACCTCATGTCCAGCATGCTGGGCTGGAGTCAGCCTTCACAACCTCATCTCAACTAACTACATCTGCTCTGACCTCATGTCCAGCCTGCTGGGCTGGAGTCAGCCTTCACAACCTCATCTCAACTAACTACATCTGCTCTGACCTCATGTCCAGCATGCTGGGCTGGAGTCAGCCTTCACAACCTCATCTCAACTAGCTACATCTGCTGTGACCTCATGTCCAGCACGCTGGGCTGGAGTCAGCCTTCACAACCTCATCTCAACTAACTACATCTGCTCTGACCTCATGTCCAGCACGCTGGGCTGGAGTCAGCCTTCACAACCTCATCTCAACTAACTACCTCTGCTGTGACCTGATGTCCAGCACGCTGGGCTGGAGTCAGCCTTCACAACCTCATCTCAACTAACTACCTCTGCTGTGACCTGATGTCCAGCATGCTGGGCTGAAGTCAGCCTTCACAACCTCATCTCAACTAACTACATTTGCTGTGACCTCAGTCCAAATAAGGCTGGAGATTGGGTGTCAACATATCGAGTTTGGGGAAAGGACACCCAGCCTCTGCAGTCGGCAGCTACCTTTGAGGGGGTGGAATAGTGGGAATGAAAGTTAACACACTGGCCATGGGCCAGACAGGTGGATTGTGGAGGTGGACACAGCACAGAGGGAACTGTGGGCCCAGGGCCCAGAGCAGAAATGAGCCACACAGGAGCAGAAGAACTCGCTGCCCTTGCAAAGGGTGCAGAAGGGCTGGCAGGTAAGGGGTGGTGGAGGGGGCTTGGGCTGTGTCATGACGGCTTTGAGGCCACCTGGTTCCCCAGTCAGAGGGAGTCAGAGAGCTAAGCCAGCTACAGCCCCGTGTGATTTTTCTCTAAACAGAATGTAACTATAAAAAGTAGGCATGTGTTAGACTAACCTCCCATTAATCGCACATGAGTTAGATTTTTTTCGATTTGTCAGATCTGTTGCTGTTCCTTATGAAAAAGCTCACTCGGAGTTGTACCTAGAGGCAGGCCTTCGAGCCGTGTTTTCAGGGCACTCTAACCTGCCTTCCACATGCAGTGGAGAGCTACACACAAAGGGAGAAGAGGGGGCCCAAGATCACCGCAAAAGTCTTGTATTGTCAAGACACGAGGAAACGTCGGCTTAGACCCGACCTGGTCTTTGGAACAGAATAACATTGGTGATAGTTGAATTTAACCTTCACCAGAGAAGCCTCATGATATATGGCTAGAAAGCTGCAAAAAAGAATTTGCAACTTATGAACTGGGCTGTCGAGTTTTTTAAAAAGATCTTATTTGAACATAGTTATCACTTAAAAAAATACATTTGGAGGGAGTGCCTGTTGTTCAGAGGAGTAGGGCACTGGCCCCATATGCCAGAGGTGGGGGGTTCAAAACCAGCCCTGGCCAAAAACTGCAAAAAAAAAAAAAAATAAATAAATAAATACATTTGGAATATTTATGTGACCAGCCTGGGTTCGTTTCAGATCGACTGAGGAGGGTGGGTCTTCCCTGACAGTCTCACAGTTTATCTTTTTGCTTTTAGCTGATGTTTTCAGTTGAGAAAGTCTTTGTCTCCATGTACTGAGTTCCTTGGTGTTTATCCTTCTCTAAGTCAGGCTGTCCTCACTGAGTGACAGGCTGTGTCCCTTTGCAGTCCATGGACCCAGGCTCCAGGCGAAGCCTCTCTGAGCCTGTTGGTACATTAGACCTGTGCTGTGGGCCAGCTGCTTCCCACGTGGAAAGCACATGCAGCCCGCGGTTGTCCAGGGCTCCAAGAGCCGCTGGTTTGTTGTGTGTCATGGAGCCTGACTAGCATGTTTTCAAACAGACATTTGGACATTGGAAAGAAATGAGGGCAAAGGGTCTTCTTGAAGTATTGCTGTTGTTGTCGTTGAGAACTTTGCAGGCCTTGTCCTATTGAGTTGACCCTATTGACCCTGGCATGGTGTGCTCAGGGTCCCAGAAGTCTGAAGTAGAGCTGTCAAAAGGGCTGTGTTCCTTCAGAGGCTGTTGTACAAGCTGCCACAACCCGGTGTCTTAAAACAAGAGGAATTTATTCTCACATGGTGCTGGTGGTGGGAAGACTGCGCTGAGGTGTGGGCAGGGCTGTGCTTCCCCGTAGGCTCTGGGAAAGAAGGATCCTTCTTGCTTCTCTTGGCTCCAGCAGCTCCGGGCACCCCTGGACTCTCCCGGGCTTGTGGCCGCAACCCTCCATTCTCTGCCATCACACGGCCTTCCCCTCTGTCTGTGCTTTCTCTTTGGTCTCCCAGAAGGACATTTGTCATAGAGCCCATTTGGGTAATCCTGGATGACCTCATTCTGAGACCTTGATCATCTGCAAGGCTCTTTTCTTAAGAGAGGTCACAACTCCAGAATCTGCAGTTTATGATGGGGACATGTCTTTTGGGTGGCCTCTGTTTAACCCCATCCAGGTTCCTTGCTTGGGGCAACTACTATTGAAAACTCCCCACCCACCCACCCACCCCCACCAGGGTTTTACTAAGACATCTTCTCACACTCCTTTTACTGTGAGTCGTGGCCGAAGTTGCCTCGAAGCAGAAAGGCTGTGTCTGAACAAACAGAACCCCAATCTGCGTTCTGTTCAGGGGAGAATGGTTCCCAGAGGAGGTGCAGAATCCAGGTTAATCATCACCAAGATCAATTCTGGTCTGTGCGTAGCACCTGCTGGGGCGTTTGCTTTGGAATGGTCTGCATTTGAGGTTTGAGCTTCAATTGCGTCCTCATCTCAGATGGCCAATGCGTGGTTTGTTTAGACGACATCCATACTCCAATGCCTTGAAATTTGAGGGTGAGGAACGAAATCTTTTCCACCCATTGAACTGTTTTAATTTCTATTTTTATTCTGAAAGTGCTGCATAATAAGCCCCCAAAGACCTTGAGGTTTGCTGCTTACTCATTCCTACTCATGATCTGAAAAACAGCCTGTCTTGAGAGCAAACAAGGGTCAGGTTATGCGCTGCGGTTCTGTGTGTTGTTCTCCGGCCTAGAAGCCAGGGCACTTGCCCAGCACAGGACTGGTGCGCACAGGACTGGTGCACACAGTACAGGTTCCCACCAAGGGGAGGATGCCGACCCCGGCTCCTGTGTCAGCTCTTTGATCCTCCATCCAGAGTGTCCTTTCCTGGTGGGAGGCAGAGATAACAACCTAATCTGGGGACTGCAGGAGTGACACTGCTGCAGCTCCAGGTGCCCATCTGCACCAGCTGAGGACAGATGGACTCTGACTCCCACAGGCTGTCCCAGGAACAATTTCTGGGGAGACTCCTGAGGTCAGGAACATTCATCCACTGGCTGATGCTGGTGTTTGCACAATCTGGAGGGACCTGACTCTCTGTCAATGATATCCCCGTCAGCACATGGGCAGACATCCTGGCCTTTGCTCCTCATCCTCACTCTGATCCACCCTCCTATGCCCTGACTACAGCCACATTCTCCTCCCTGCTCCCCCTCAGTGGGGAGTAGCTACACCTTGCAAACAGCAAGTCTGGGCATGAGTTTTTCTTCACTGAGCTATGGTGAAGCAGGGCTGCCATCCTGCTTAGAGTCACAGCCATGATGCTCCTGGTGGTCACCTGGCCCTTGGCAGGCCCACCTCACCTCCCATCAGCCTCAAGCTGCCACCCCACCCAGGCCCTTCCCACACCCTGTACCTGGAGGGACCCCCTCCTCCAGGTAGCCGCAGAGCTCTCTCTGAACGGCCCTTCCCTTTGCTCCAAGGCCACCATTCCGGGACACGGCCAGCCCCCACCCCTCTCAGCTTTGTTTACCCCGTACCTCTTATGCTTTTCTTAACAATTTCCTCTCTGTCTTTCCCTCTTTCCCCCCATAGAGTGGAAGCTCCAGGGGAAAAGGGATGTTTTGGTTTCGTTTTGTGTTTTGGGCTATTTCCCTGGTACCTGCAGTGGTGCCTAGTGCTCCGTAAGCATGTGATGTTTGTTGGTTGAATGAATGACGGAATGAGTTGAGTGAGTGCCACACAGAATTAAAAGCAGCATTTGCCAAGTGTCCTGTCAACCTATCTGTTCAGAAACGGCTTTGTCATTTCTGTCTGAAATGAGTCATCTGCTTAGGGGCCTCACGATTCTTCCTCTCTCCTCGCCCACAGATATATATATTTTAAATGATGAAAGGCTGGATCATTTGAAATCGCTGTGGGATGTGTGCTTCTCTAGCCCCAAGTGTGGTGCTGACCGTGTAATTTTCCATGCACCAGTTTAAAAAGGCAGTAGATTTCCACCAAGAAAGAAGAAGAAGCCTAAGCCAAAGCCGAGAGCAGTGTTTTATTGGAGAAGAACAGGGTGGCTGTAGACAAAGCATTCTGCGGGCTTAGTGCTTACAACACAGCCTTCCAGCTGCCAGGTGCAAAAGCTTAACACAGAAACTCCCAAACACAATGTTTACTGCCTGTTACCTGTGGGGACACATTTTCCATTTACCCAGTCTCCAAATGTGTTTCTGGGGAAAGCAGCATTATCCTAGGGCGGATAATTATCAGTAGCACCAGCCCTGCTTAGTGCATTATCTGGGGTGCCGCGATCTCTACTCACCCTTTTTAAAAAGTGCTTCTTGCACACTGGCCATGTAATTTGTTAAACAAGCTGCCTGGGGCTGCAGGAAGAAGGCACGGGCTTTCAATCCAACCTGCTTTAGAGCATTGTTCTCGCTGAACTTCTCACTTGTTTGTTCTTTTTTCCTTCATTTCCCTCCTTAAGCTAGCTGTTTGTTTGCCCAGCACACTGATTTGCAGAATGGGGAATTATCTGGGCTTATCTGTGGTTTCACTGACCTCCCATAGAGCTTATGGACAGCACTGGGTTTGAGATACATCTTGCTGCCTCGTGAAACTGACAACATTGAAATTGGCAATATTTGGTCAATGGCAACTACTTATAGTTCAACCTAAGATCACCTTACAGTGAATGACACAGTTACAGACTTCAGAGCCCAGGATCCAACATTTGATCACCTGTTTGACTGCCCTACATAACCTCAGTGTTACCAAAGAAAATATAAAGAGGTTTATTCTGAATCAAGTGTGTGTGACTGACAGCCTGGAGCACATTTTCAAGAGGTTCTGAGAAAAATGTACCCTCAGTAGCCGGGTTACGATTTGGGTTTATTTCATGGAGACAGGAATTACAGGTAAGATCCTAAGTCAATACCTGGAAGGCTCACAGGGGTTTGGTAGTGGGGATGGGTACAGGTTATAGGTAGGTTTAAAGATTCTTTGATCTGTAATTGGTTAAAGAAATGAAGCTTTGTCTAAACTTAAAGGCTTGGAATGTTTTAACTTAAGAGATGTCTGTTAATGAGAAACTCAAGTGATGCAGTTAAGTAAATGGATGGCCTGCAAGTGTGGTGTCTGCTTTGCCTTGCATGGCCTTAGGCCGGGTTAATGATTTAGCATCTTATTGTTACAAAGAATAATTCCAAAAGGGAGGAGGCATAGCTTGGAGTGTCTGACCTCCCTTCTCTTGGCTGGGAGCTCAGCTTCAGCATTTTTTTTTTTTGGGTGGTGAGGTCCCATCTCAAGAAGAAGTTCATTCAGTCAGGTGGGGGGGCTTAAGATTTTATTTTAGTTCACATTGGGAAAGTTCTTTAGCTTCTCTGACCGTCTCTTATCCTCATCTGTAAAATGGGTCAAATAACCAACTCATGGAACCATGATGGGACATACTTGCAACAGCTCGTGTTGCTTGCTGTTTGTCCTTCATTCCTGCTGTGTGTCGCTTATGCTGGAGGCTGCAGGAAGCCAGTACATGCTGCTTCGTGCTGGCAGGTGGTCCAGCGATGCCGGGAAGTAGAGTCAGCACTGGGCCAAAGCCAGAGCTCGGAACACAGCCTCTCAGACGCCTGCTGTGCCTACAGTTTTCCCTGTTTAAAGCCCCGTGTGCACCCATGTTTTGCGTCATTGTTCTTTGCTGAGTTTGTTACTTATTATTAGTCATGAGCTTGTTTGTGCTCTTGCACAGCCAGGGCTTCTCCCCTCACTCCTTGGGGTTGGCAGACTGGGAGGTCCTGGCACTGTGGCCTGGCCTTGCTTGCCCATGCTGCAGCCTGTGGCCTCCTCCGGTCCACTCGGCCTTCTCTAGGTCTACAGCAGGATCTGGCTTTTGTAATCCAAACCAGATACACAACCTTTAGGGCCCAGTGCTAAAGGAAAATGTGGAGCCTGTTGTTCAAACATTGTTAAGAATTTCAAGATGGCGATGGCCAGGTATTAGCCTAAGGGTGGGGGCCTCTGAGGGAATAGGCTGTGCCACCACACAGGTTACACAGCTTTGATACCAGCTCTGTTTCAGGCAGGATGTGGTTCTCGGGTTGGAGTAATCAAGTTGGCTCAGTGCACACAGAGGCCTGGGCTCCCCACTTTACAGCAGGATGAGTGTTAGACCTCATGAACATGAGCTGCTGATCGGAGCTGAACATCCCTCTAGTCCAGTGGTCCCAACCCACAGGTGAGAACCGCAGCCCTAGCCAGATGATACCCTGTCCTGGCCCTGGAGAGCCTCTAGGAAGTGCCTGCGCTCAGGCCCCACCCCAAGGGATATTCTGACCTGATCTGTCAGGGTAGACCTTGGGTGGTGATAGTTCTAATGCTGCCTCCCCCACTGACCTGGTGAATTCTAATGTGCTCCAGGATTGAGAACGACAGAGGTGGGGGATTTGGGTCCTGGGTGATTTTTCTTTCTCCTTAGCAACAAAAATAAAATTAGGGCAGACATAGTCCTAGTTTTTAGCATTATTAATTTTCATTGTGGTAAAATAGACACAACATAAAACTTTCTATCTTACCCCTTTTGAAGCACACACTTCTGTGGCAGGCACTTAAGTACCTGCACGTTGCTGCCACCGCTGCACCACCCATCTTCAGAGCTCTGCATGGCAGAACTGAAATTCTCTACCAGGCAAGCACATACTCCCCATTCTGCTCTGCCTCTGAATTCTAGTATTCTAGCACAATGTCCTCAGGGTTCAGCCTTGCAGCTTCTGTTTATCCATCCACCTGTGGATGGACACCTGGGTTGCGTCTACCTTTTGGCTATTGTGGGAAAACGTTCTATGACAGTGTGGTTTGATTGTGACCCACAATCACAGGTCAGAAAGCCGAGACTAGAGGGAGCAAGCCACTTGTCCACACAGCAGAGAATGAGGCTCCCAACCCGAAATGCTCTGCCTCTTGCCCCTTGCTCTCTCTGCTCTGCTGGAATTCCTTTTAGGCCTGCAGCAGGTGGCACTTTAGTTTGTTTTAGCATTTAGCCAAACAATGACTATTTATCTAATGGTTTAGTAGTCCCCCTCTGCCTTTCATGCCTGGTGGATAAGCTGGTGCTGGTAGGAAACTGGGTACACACAGGTGTCCCCTTCTGGGAGTCTTATTACAAGACACCTGTGCACGCATGTTGACTCGATGGCGGGGCACATGCAGAATGTGGAGAGGACAGAGGACAGAGGTGAGACAGCAAACCGCAGCCCCACGGCAGAGTCGGTGGCCCCTGTGCAATTCTTCTGGAAAGTTGTTAACTTCTGTTAATCCCTTAAAGCAGTGGTTCTCAACCTTCCCAATGCTGTGGCCCTTTAAAGTTCCTGTGGGTTGTGACGCACAGGTTGAGAACCGCTGCCTTAAAGTGTGGTGAGGAAAGCAGAGCTTTGGGGTTTCTAGCCTGACCCCATCATTCTAACTTGGGAAGGTGGCGTCCGTGACTTATTATCCCCAAGCCTTCGTTTCTTAGGTTTTTTACCATTAAAGGGGGAGTACAGTGAAAATTCAATCTTTAATGAGGGTGAAGCTCCCTGAGCATACAGGCATCTCCCATCAGTGCACACACGCGTTTCCCTCTCGACATCCTTCCATCTTCTCATGGAAGTACATATTTTACATGTGTTACTGTTGTAGCATATATATTTTGAACACAGTCATCTAGTTTTTTTTTTTTTTTTTTTTTTTTTTTTTTTTTGTGGTGTTATTTGTGTTAAAAACAAAATTGTAATCAGATGTTTTGTTGTTAAAGAAAAAACGTATGACGTCTATATAAATTACTCAAAACGGACATTGATTAAAAAATGACAAAAGTTTAACCTGCTAACATGTACCCACAATGAACCCCCAACAAAAAAAAAAAAAAAAAAAAAAGAAAGAAAAAGAAAAACAATAAAATTGAAATAATAGCAAAAAAAAAATTCAATTATCATAAAAACATTGAATATTGTTGAATTCATTCACCACTAAAATGTTTGGCCTAAATATT
>CAUYPK010005493.1:0-24026 GCA_963574355.1 Loris lydekkerianus | reverse complement strand
TGATATAGGTCTGTTCAACATTTCCACTTCATTCTGGCTAAGTCTTGGTAGGTGGCGTGCTTCCAGGTTTGGTCGATTTCTTTCAGATTTTCATATTTGTGAGAGTAGAGTTTCTTGTATTTGTTAAGGATTTTTTGAATTTCTGAGGGGTCTGTTGTTATTTCATCATTGCCTTTTCTGATTGATGAAATTAGAGATTTTACTCTTTTTTTCCTGGTTAGGTTGGCCAAAGGTTTATCTGTTTGATTCATCTTTTCAAAAAACCAACTTTTGGATTTATTGATCTGTTGTATAATTCTTTTGTTTTCAATTTCATTTGCTTCTGCTCTGATTTTGGTTATTTCTTTTCTTCTGCTGGGTTTGGGGTTGGAGTGTTCTTCTTTCTCCAGTTGCTTGAGATGTCCCATTAAGTTATTAACTTCCTCTCTTTCCGTTTTCTTGAGGAAGGCTTTCAGTGCTATAAATTTCCCTTTTAGGACTGCCTTTGTTGTATCCTAGAGGTTCTGGTAATTCGTGTCTTGATTGTTGTTTTATTCCAAAAATTTGGTGATTTCCTTCTTAATCTCATCTATAACACATCTATCCTTGAGCATAAGGTTGTTTAGCTTCCATGTTTTTGTATGGGTATGCAGATTCCTGTTTTTATTGGGTTCAACTCTTATTCCATGATAGTCTGAGAAGATGCAAGAAATAATTTCTATTTTTTTAAATTTGCTGAGGTTAGATTTGTGGCCTAGGATGTGGTCGATTTTGGAATATGTTCCGTGGGCTGATGAGAAGAATGTGTATTCAGTTTTTTTGGGATGAAATGTTCTGTAGATGTCTGTTAAGTCCAGATGTTGAATGGTTAAGTTTAAATCTAAAATGTCTTTGCTTAGCTTCTTTTTGAGGATCTATCCATCACTGCTAAAGGGGTGTTAAAATCTCTAACTACTATGGAACTGGAGGAAATCAAGTGCTCATATCTGTTAGAGTTTCTCTTATAAATTGAGGTGCGTTGTGGTTGGGTGCACAAATATTAATAATATTAATATAATAATATTAGTATTAATAATTTATTAATTAATTGAAATCTCATCATATTGAGTATTACCTTTAACAAATATGAAGTGTCCATCCTTATCTTTTCTTATTTCGGTTGGTTTAAAGCCTATTGCATCTGCAAATACGATTGCAACGCCTGCCTTTTTCTGCTTTCCATTTGCCTGGAGTATAGATGACCATCCCTTTACCTTGAGTCTAAATTTGTCTTTTAATGTAAGATGCAGTTCTTGTATGCAGCAGATATCTGGCGTGAGTTTTTTCTTTTTCTTTTTTTTTTTTTTTTTAATGCTGTGGCTGGGTTTGAACCCACCACCTTCGGTATATAGGTCTGGCAACCTACTCCTTGAACCACACGCGCCACTTGTGGCTTGAGTCTTTATATCCAGTCAGCCAACTTGTGCCTCTTTAGAGGACAATTTATACCATTCACATTAATTGAGAATATTGATAAGCCTTTTGAGAGTCCAGTGAACATTTTTAATCCTTTTGCGACTGTGGAAGTTGGAATTTGTTCAAAATGTTCTGGGTTGGTTTACTTTTGTTGTGGAGGATTATGCTGGTCTTTATGGAGGATAAGTCTGAGAATATCCTGGAGAGCTGGTTTAGTTATGGCAAATTTCTTCAACATGTGAATGTCATTGAAGTATTTAATTTCTCATAAATGAAGCTCAGTTGAGCTGGGTACAGGATCCTGGGTTGAAAGTTATTTTGTTTTAGGAGATTAAAAGTCGAAGAACATTCTCTTCTAGCCTGAAAGGTTTCAGCAGAGAGATCTGCAGTTATTCTAATATTCTTCCCCTTGTAGGTGATGGTTTTCTTTCGTCTGGCTGCTTTCAGAATTTTCTCCTTCATATTAACTTTAGTGAAATTGATTATGATGTGTCTGGGGGATATCTTATTTGGGTTGAGTCATGCTGGAGTTCTGAAACTGTCTGCTATCTGAGTTTCAGAATCTCTTGGCATTTCTGGAAAGTTCTCTTTTATAATCTCATGGAGAAGAGACTCTGTGCCTTGTGAAGCCACTTTGTCGCTTTTGGGGATCCCAAAAAGACGAATATTGGTTTTCTTCTAATTATCCCAGAGCTCTCTGAGAGAGTGATCTGTGTTTGTCCTCCATTTCTCTTCCTCTTTGCAAGATAGGAATGTTCGAGAGTGTTCGAAAGCTTTGTCTTCAATGTCAGAAATCCTTTCTTCTGCTTGTTCCATTCTGTTACTGAGGGATTCTACTGTGTTTCTCAGATCTTTGAGGGCTGCAACTTCATGTCTCAACGTGTCAAAATCTTTGGTCATTTGGTCTTTGAATTTGTTGAATTCTTGAGATATCTTTTGGGTTACTGCTTGGAATTCTAATTCGATCTTATTTGCTATCCAGATTCTGAATTTGATTTCTGACATCTCTACTATTTGTTTGAGCATGGGATCTTCTGCTGTCTGCCCCATTGATCCTTGGGGGAGATGATCTACTCTGATTATTCATACTGCCAGAGTTTTTCTATTGATTTTGCCTCATGATTGTTTTTCACCATTGCCTCTGGCCATTCTCAGAGTTGTGGAGGTGTCTCTCCAAGATTAGACCCCAGCAGGATCACTCTATTGTTGCTGGATCTTTGTAGGGAGTGACACTGTGTAGTTCCTATGGGGCTGCCCCAGCCAGGGAGTTCTGGTTGTGGAAGCAGCTCCAGAGTGTGACACACCCGGATCCAACAACAGGGCAGGAGGTGGTGTGCACAGTTCTGGGAGTGTCTGGTGCCCAGTCACTTTGGCGCAGAGAGCCCAAGGCTCTAGCAGTCTCTGGCCAGGAGAAGGGCTCTGCACAGAGGCAGGGAGGGCTCCAGAGGGCACGCAGCTACCAGAGTCTTTGGCCAGACAAGCGGGCTGGTGTGGAGGCAGGAAGGGTACAGGAGGGAGGACGCAGGGTTGCACGGCTCCCGCATTTTCTGGTCAGGGCATGCGGAGGCCCAGCGGGCACAGGTCATGGGTCGGAGGTCACGGCGCAGCTTTTATGAAGGTCCAGGCGGCGCCAAGCCCATGAGTTTGAGGTTGCTATGAGCTGCGATGCCACGGCACTCTACCCAGGGCAACAGCCTGTGGCTCCACTGTGCCAAGACCGGTCTCACTCTGCCCCTGAGGGTTAAGGCTATAAGATAGCTCAGTCCCCGCCTTTTGGCTGCTCAGTCATTAGGTTACTAGCTCCCGCCCAATCCTTGCTCTGCGACCCTGAGGGCGGAGCTTGCCGGGGCAGTTCTCTCACAACGGCTCCCTGCGACCCACTGCCGAACACTATTAGCTCTGTCCAGCTCAGCAGCTCAGTCTGGGGCCCTAGACAATGCCCAAAGTTCTCTGCACTCCTGCTCAAGCTCTCCCCAAGGCAGTTCAACAGGCAGTTCAACTGAGTGCCAAGTCCAAAAACACCAAAACAGTTCACAGGTAAGGCCTTTCCGGTTTGCAGTCTTACTGCTGCTTGTACTTACGGCTCCTGGCAGGATTAGGTCAATAGAACACATGCAACCACTTGCCAGTTTTCCGCTGTTTTTGTCCTCCTCGTGGAGACCAGAAGTCCCTTGCAGACTCCCTTGTGTGCTATGCGCCCTTGGCGGCATGCCCACGTCTCCACTCCCCTCCATTCCTGGCTGACTCAACCTTCTGACCCGGTCCCTGCCCGGCAAAGGTTGTAGTGAGAAAAGACCAAGCTCTGGGGACCGTGCAGCTCTTCTTTTTTTTTTTTTTTTTTTTGAGACAGAGTCTCACTTTGTCACCCTCAGTAGAGTGCTATGCCATCATAGCTCACAGCAACTTCTAACTCTTAGGCTCAAGCAATCTTTTTGCCTCAACTTCCCTCATAGTTGGGATTACAGGTGCCCAATACAGTGCCTGGCTATTTTTAGAGACAGGGTCTTGCTCTGGGTCAGGCTGGTCCCCAACTCCTGAGCTCAGGCAATCCACCCACCTCAGCCTCCCAGAGTGCTAGAATTACAGGCCTGAGCCACCGCATCCCCGGCCTCATGTGTTTGTTTCTTATAAAACAAAAAACAGCATTGGCCTGGCGCCCGTGGCTCAAGCGGCTTAGGCGCCAGCCACATACATCTGAGCTGGCGCGTTCAAATCCAGCCTGGGCCCGCCAAACAACAATGATGGCTGCAACCAAAAAATAGCCAGGTGTTGTGGCAGGCGCCTGTAGTCCCAGCTACTTGGGAGGCGGAGGCGGGAAAATCGCTTGAGCCCAGGAGTTGGAAGTTGCTGTGAGCTGTGATGCCAAGGCACTCTACCCAGGGCAACAACCTGAGGCTCTGTCTCAAAAAAAAAAAAAAACCAGCATCATATGTACAGACTCTTGTGTTTTTCAGGGGTTTCTTTTCACCCAATCGAAATATAACATACATCTTTCTGTGTCAAAAAAAAAAGAATATTCCCACAATGTCATGCTTTATGTCTGCAGGGTACTCCATTGTATGGTGCTTTTGTAAGTTATTGAATCTGTTTCCTGTTGTTTCACTTAGTAGCTTTCAAATATAGAATGTTATAAATATTATACTAAATGTGTTAGTTCATATATTTCTCCAAACATGTCTTTATTTCCCTGGGTTCCTCCTTAAAGAGAAATTGTTGGGTCAATAGGGTTTTATGTATTTGTGGCTTGTGTCTTGTGATATTAATTGCTAAATGGTTTTGCTCTACAGAGTAGTCATACCATGTGCCTCTCTGCCACCACTGTGTAAATGTTTCTTTAACCTCTCTCTATACAAGGTTTTATCCTAATATTATATCCTAATATATTATCCTAATATAATATCTAACAGTGGTTGAACAGTGATATAAAGAACAGTAATTTCTTATTTTTTTATTTCTTAAATTTTAGTGGAGCAGAATGTTATTTCACATGTGTATTCCTTTCCCAGGGATGTCACTAACAAAGTGTGACAAACTCAGTAGCTTAAAAAAAAAGAAACTGATTATCTTACAGACCTGGAGACCAAAGCCCAAAGTTCACATGTCAGCAAGGCCGTGGGCCATACTCCATTAACATGCCAGGGAAGGGCCTATTCCAGACCTCACTCCCAGCTTCAGGTGGCCTTAGGTGTCCCTTGTAAATGCCCGTCTTCCCTGTGTGCATGCCTGCCTCTGTCCAGATTCCTCACTTTATAATACAAGGACAACAGTCATATTGGATTAGAGCCCAACTTCATTTTACCTTATTACAAGTAAGCCAGGGAGACTGACTCCATTTCCAAACAAGGTTACATTCTAAGGTGTTGAGGGCTATGACGTCAACAGGTCTTTTGGGGGGGACATAATCTCCCCCCAACAATGTGGTTATTAGCCATTTGTATTTTTTTCCCAGAGAATTCCCTACTTTTCCTTTTTTTGCTTGTTTGGTTTTTTGTTTTTGTGTTTGTGTTTTTGAGACAGGGTCTCATTCTGTTACCCAAGCTAGAGTGCCATGGCCTCATCATAGCTGACAGCAACCTCAAACTCCTGGGCTCAAGTGATTCTCCTACCTCAGCCTCCAAAGTAGCTGGGACTACAGGTGCCCCTGACCACACCTAGACCCAGATAATTTTTTTTATTTTTTGTAGAGACAGTGGTCTCACTATGTTACTTAGATGATCTGAAACTCCAGCTCCCAAGTGACCCATCCTCCTGCATCAGCCTCCCAAACTTCTACAATTACAGGCATGAGCCACTGGCTTGTCTTGCCCACTTTTCAATTATTTGCCTTTTTTAAAAATTTGTAGGAACATCTTATTACTAATGTATACCTTTTATCTGACACATATGTTGTAAATGTTTTCCCAGTGTGTGAGAAACACGAGTTTTTCATTGTTTTACCTTTAATATTTACCTTTTCTTTTTTATTTCTCATTTTTATGTCCTACTTAAAACAATTCTACCTAAAGATTATAAAAAAAAATTGTTTGCCTATGTTTCTTCTAGGACTTTTTGTTTTATTTTTAAAATTAAAGTCTGTTTGCCTATGTTTCTTCTAGGACTTTTTGTTTTATTTTTAAAATTAAAGTCTGGAGTTTATTTTGACATGAATTATAGAACGACTTTTTCCCCAAATGGCTAGCCTGTTTATTGAACCACTCCCCTTTTTTCCCAGTGATCTGAAGCATCTTTATCTTTTATTAAATTTTTTTATTTTTCTTCAAGGCAACATTTCCTTGTGACTTTCATTAAATTCCATGATACTCCTCGGTCTATTTCTGGGCCCTTATTCTGTTTCATTTTGCTTTAGGTCCATTGGTGCTCCTCACTTCATAATATATTTTAATATTTGAAGTAGATATTCTTTATCATATTCCATGGAAAACTTTTGATCCTTAACTTTTTAGTTTATTTCACCAAAAAATATATATTTATATTGTATCAAATGACTTCTTAGGCCAGGCACAGTGGCTGACACTTATAATCTTAGCACTCTGGGAGGCTGAGGTGAGTGGATTGCCTAAGATCAGAAGTTTGAGACCAGCCTGAGCCAGAGTGAGACCCCATCTCTAAAAATACCCAGGCGCTGTGGCAGGCACCTGTAATTCAAGTTACTTAGGAGGATGAGGCAAGAGAATCACTTGAGCTCAAGAGTTTAAGGTTGCTGTGAGCTACAACACTATAGCACTCTACCAAGGGTGACAAAATGAGACTTTGTCTCAAAAAATAAAAATAAAATGACTTCTTAATATATCTCTAGATAATGATATAATTTTTTCCATTTCTTCATTTATCCAAGAAGAACACTTTGAACACATACGCTGTGCCAGGCCCCATGCTGGGTAGTGAATGCAACCATGAGCAAAACGGGTATGGTCTCTGCCTACCTGATGCTTATTAGAGTCCAGTGGAGGGCATAGATGTTAATCAAATAATCCCATAAGGAACGTAAAAGTACAACCATAACTAGTGCCAGGAAGAAATAAGTTACAGTTTTTAATGATCCATGGACCAGAAGCATGGGCTTCACCTGGGAGCTTGTTAGAAACACAGAATGTACACAATAATTAAGAAAATGCCAGGAAGGCTATGTTAACCAGTGTGATGAAAATGTGTCAGTCTATAAAACCAGTGTATGGTGCCCCATGATCGCATTAATGCACACAGCTATGATTTAACAATAAAAAAAAAAAAAAGAAAGAAAAGAAACACAGAATGTTCAGCGGTGCTGGTAGCTCAGTGAGTAGGGCGCCGGCCACATACACTGAGGCTGGCGGGTTCAAACCCAGCCCAGGCCAGCTAGACAATGACAACTGCAACAATAACAACAACAACAAAAAAAAAAAAAAAAAAAATAGCTGGGCGTTGCAGTGGGTATTGGGAGGCTGAGGCAAGAGAATCACTTAAGCCCAACAGTTTGAGGTTGCTGTGAGTTGTGATGCCACAGCACTCTACCAAGGGCAACATAGTGAGACTTTGTCTCAAAAAAAGAAACACAGAATGTCCAATCCTCCTAGACCTTCCAAATCAGAATCTGCATCTTAGGATGCTTCATGCACACACGGCAGTTTGAGAAGCACAGGAGTAGGACTTGAGTGATTGGAGAGGTAAGGAAAAATTCCTTAAGGAAGCAATGAGTAAGTAATCTTAGATCTGATGGGAGAGGAGGCGTTAACTAAGTTGAAGAAGGAGGGAAGAGTGTTGCAGGCGAGGGAACAGTATAGGCAAAGCCCCTGATGGAGGAAGCATGGTGCACAGGAAGAACTAAACAAGCCAATGAGTCTGAAACACAGAGCTTCAGGCCGAGCACAGGGGAGAGGAGCCTGGAGAGCGGAGGGGCCCAGCATAGACAGCCCCTAAGGAGTGTACTAAGGAGTTTTGTCTTTATAGTAAAAGCAGCAGGAAACCATGGCTGCATTTTAAGATTGAGCAAGAAAGTTACATTTGAACTATAACTTGTTCACTTCTGCTGCTTTTGACCCCCTGATGTGATAATAATATGTACTAATAGGCCATCTTATATTGAACAATATCAATATTCCTGGAATAAATCCTACGTAAGCATGGTGTTTCATCTTTAAATATACTCCTAGATTTTATTAAGAATGTATTCTACTTAGCACTGATTTATTTTTAGAAGCGACACATTCCAAACCTATCTACATAACATTTTTTATCCATATTTATTCATTAGTCTACAAGCTCTACTTGTTTGGGGGATGTTTGGTTCTCTTTTTCTGTCATGATAGTTTTGTGAAATGAAATCCTCTGCTATTCACAATTCATATGCCATGGGAATTCTTTTATTTGAAGACTTGAAAAAACTTCCCTATGAAAGAATCTTCTCTTTTTTATTTTTTATTTTTTTTTTTTGACACAGAGTCTCACTATGTTGCCCCTGGTAGAGTGCTGTGACATCACAGCTCACAGCAACCTCAAACTCTTGGGCTTAAGCAAGTCTCTTGCCTCAGCCTCCCAAGTAGCTGGGACTACAAGTACCTGCCACAAGGCCTGGCTATTTTTTGGTTGTAGTTGTCAATTATTGTTTGGCAGGTCTAGGCTGGATTCAAAACCGCCAACTCCAGTGTATGTGGCTGGCACCCTAGCCACTGAGCCACAGGCACCGAGCTGAAAGAATCTTCTTAAACGTATTTTGATAATTTATATTATCTTCTTAAAAAATTTGACTCAGCACCTATAGCACAGTGGTTACGGCATCAGCCACATGCACCAAGACTGGCGGGTTCGAGCCTCACCTGGGCCAGCTAAGCAACAATGACAAAAACAACAAGAAAAAATAGCCAGGCATTGTGGTGGGCATCTGTAGTCCCAGCTACTTGGGAGGTTGAGGCAAGAGAATAGCTTAAGACCAAGAGTTTGAGGTTGCTGTGAGCTGTGACACCACAGTACTCTACCAAGGGCGACATAGTGAAACTGTCTCAAAAAAAAAAATTCAATCATGTTTTAAAACATATTAGCATAGGATTATGCATAATATTCTCCTAATAACTTTTGTTCACCATGGTATCTGTGTTTGAGTACAGTTTTTCTTTTTTTTGAGACAGAGTTTCACTATGTCACCTTCGGTAGAGTGCTATGGCATCATAGCTCACAGTAACCTCAAACTTCTTGGGCTTAAGCGATTCTCTTGCCTCAGCCTCCCAAGTAGCTGGGACTACAGGTGCCTGCCACAAAGCCTGGCTATTTTTTTGTTGCAGTTGTCATTGCTGTTTTAGCCAGCTGGGGCTGGGTTCGAACCCACCAGCCTTGGTGTATGTGGCCAGCGCCCTACCCACTGAGCTACATCCATTTTTGAATACTCTTTTTATTGAAGTAGATATGGTATATCCATTTTAGAGTTGCTTTATTGTTAATAAACTTTTTATTTATGGTAGTGGTTATTTTTTATAAATATGTCTGGCGACTCTCTTCCAGACCCCTTTTTGCTAAGAAACCTAGTAGCCTTAACTAGGGGTACACATTGAGGAAGCTGAGCCATCATAATGCTTCAGCAACCTCATGACAGCAAGTGGACCAGAATTCACATGGGTCCCAGCCAGGCCAATCAGAGTTCTTTCCCAGGATTTTTCTAGTAAAAGCTAGCAAGTCTGCCTCCTTTGCCTCTGCAGGCACATGCTAGAAGGATGTGATCCTCAAGTTGCCAAGATCCATGGTCTTTTCCATGTGGAGAATAAAACAAAGGCAACACCAAGAGAAATGGAAAAACCAGAAACAAAAAGCACTTGGACTGCCCTGGGGTCCTTAGATACAGGCAAGGCCAGCTCTATCTCTCTTCTTTCTTTGATTCGATGGCATAAATCAATAAATTCCTTTGTTAACTTCAGCTGGTCAGAGCTGGGTATTAAACTATGGGGCTCATCTTTTTCCTTGAATGTCTGAAACAGTGGTTCTCAACCTTCCTAATGCCTTTAATACAGTTCCTGTGGGTCGCGACCCACAGGTTGAGAACTGCTGGTCTAAAAGATCTTCAGTGTGCTCTTACCTTGTATTCATTGTTTCTGTTAATACTGGTTTCTTTTTGTCTCCCTGGTTTCTTTTTGTCCCCCTTTGCAAGGCCTTCTTATTTGTATGCAGCCTTTCTGAGTTGCCTTGTTTTTAGTTGTCCCCTGACAAGACCAGCACACACCCCGGCCAGACTCACTCTGCCTCCCTCACGTGACTACATGGCGTATAGGATCCTCTGACTATCTACTCCAGTATTTTCATCATCACCCACTCGAGGTTTCCAGGCCCTGACTCCACTTCTTTCCGTTTCTTTCTCAAACTTTTCCAGCATGCCCATCAGAATTAGTTCTGCGGGTAATAAATTCCTCATACTGTCAACCATTCTACTATTTCCTTTAACGCCTTGCCTTAACTGAGACCTAGACTTTCCCACAGGATCCCCACTTTGAAAACATGCTTAAATTCTGTGGAACTATCACCACCATCATTTCATTTCAAGGCATTCTTTCCTTTTTATTTCACCTTCCTTCCTTTTTGATTTATGTCCGACAATAGCCAGTTCCATCTTTATTTCTCTTATCTTATTAGCTCATCTTTTTCCCCATTTCCTAGAAACCACATTTTCTCGGCTTTTATCTAAAGAACAATAGAGACATTACCTGAAATCTTTTGTTTCCTGCAACAAATCTTTTCAAAGACATTTTTCCTCCACCTATCCTGTGTTATAATATCCTTCCTGCAAGTTACAGAAACTTTTTATAGGACTCTTTTTTTTTTCCTCCCTCAGTTTACTCACTCCTAAGATATAAGCATCTTATCTGACTCTGGTGTTTTCTCCTAAAAACTGGGTGAGTGGGTTCTGATTAGCTGTCCTCACTCTCCATTTGTAAGCCAGATGTCTTCTGCCTCCATCTGAAGGATGTGGTACCTGTTCAGTGACCCAGGTGTCCAAGAGAAACCAGGGCCATGGGCCATCATGAGAAGGGAAATTTCTCTGCAAGTGTCTTCTCCATTTTTAATGTGAAGTTGCTGTACTATGTAGCACCTGGCAGCTCTGCGGCCCTACTTAACATCCATAACAAATCTCACAGTCTCCATTGTGGCAACCTGCCCAGAAAACCAACACTTTTATCTACAATAAAAACAACGGAGGAAGCCAGCCCATTAGAAGTCACACTTGCAGGAAGCTGAATTACTATCTCTAGTGAGAATCTAGGAAGCCAAACAATAACTTCTGTAACAGCGCAAAATGGCCTGGACTGACAGCTTCCCTGATTGTTGGTCCAGTTTAGGACCAACCAGAGACACCCACATATCCCTCCCTAACAAGTCCCATAGGATGGTCTGCTTCTCATCAGTCCCCTACAACTTCCCATGCCAGCTGCCCCCAATCAGGCACACCTGAAGCCTTCCGTTTGTAACCACTATGCAGCATTCCCAGTCCTCTTCCTGCCTTCCAGTTGCTGCCAAACATGAGTGATGGTGGCTGCCTCCTCTGCTATAGCAAGGTCAGAGTAAATAGCCTTTGCTTTTCTCATTCATTTGGGCTTTCTTTATTTCCACAGGCCCAAGGGATGACCACTCCACATGATGTCTGCCTCTCCTGGCTACAGGGACCTCAGTTACCATCAGGATATGGCATTTCCCAAAGAATAGTGATAGAAGACAAAAAAATAGGAGGAATCTGGAGCTAAAATATCTGTGAGGCTCATGTATATATAACCTGCCTATACTCCAGGCAGCTCTTGGACACCTATGAGCTGGTTCCTTCCTTTTCCCTCACCTATCAGATAGCTCCCACACACAGCCCACTCCTCTGTGGCTGCCCAGACCTAATATCTTGTCTCCTTCCTTTCTGCCTGTCCAGTACATTTCAGCATTGTTAGTCCTGTGTAGAAACAATGGAGAAACCCAGCCTTATCCATACCCTGGGTTGCACTCCTGCAAAGAAGACACAGTCTCACCCCTGCTGGCTTAGGAGCCTCTCATGTAGGGGTTCCACTGGCACAGGCAGACCAAAGGCATTTGCTTTTCCTTTTCTGCTTCTCCATTAAGAATGTGCTTACCTGGCCCTTTAGTGAGGTACTCTCCATGCTCCTACCAAGCAAGAGAGAAACTCACACTGGTCTTCTGGTCATTGCCAACATTATCTCAAGTCAGGAGAAGATATGCACCCCACTTCCTTTGCTATTCAAAGGAGCCTCCCTGCAAGTCTGCTAAAAGTTTCGCTGGCAGGATGACAGTCCCTCACTGCCTTCAGCATCCCTCACCCCCCAACAGCACGGACCACCTACATGGCAGCCCTCCCTGCCCTGCCACATCACCCCCCTCATATACCACCAAGCTATGTGGACTTAATGACACAGGTAGATGTACAGATCTTGTCCTTTGAAGTGGAAAGCACCCTTTTCATTTCATTTCCAGGATTAAATTCCCACAGCAGTCTCAGGCCTGATAAGAAAAGGGCTGCTTGTGCTCATCCCATGAGATGTCAGATGTGACCAGTGACTTTATTTCAAGTGCCACTGACATCCTAATATCACCAAGAGAAACTACATCCAGTCCACTTGCATCACTCTTCTTGCTGAGTTTGGGTATATTTTCAGTATCTGTGCTGCCTACTTACATAAAGTATTCAGTATTTATTTTTGAATTTTTTTTTTTTTTAATTGTTGAGGATTCATTGAGGGTACAAGAAACCAGGTTACTCTGATTGCATTTATTAGGTAGAGTCCCTCTCAGTTTTGTTTTTTTTTTGAGACAGTCTCACTATGTTGCCCTTGGTAGAGTGTCGTGGCCTCACAGCTCACAGCAACCTTAACTCTTGGGCTTAAGTGATTCTCTTGCCTCATCCTCCCAAGTAGCTGGGACTAGTATTCAGTATTTATAGTAGATAAAATGTCTTTGTCAACTCAGGATTCCTTCTTAAAACTCCTCACCTAATCCCTAGCTCTCTCAGGAGCCCAGTGTCCTTATTCAGTTCTCTAACTGTCCACAATTTTGGCAACATTCCCTCTACCCCCACCATCTCCACTCAGTCATGTTTTTTATTTGTAGAGATGGGTTCTCACTATGTTTCCCGGGCTGGTCTGGAACCCCTGGGCGTAAGCCATCTTCCCACCTCAGCCTCCCAAGTGACAAGGCCTCAGAATGGATCTCTCCTATACTCTTACTCTTCAAAATTTGGCTACCGGTATGTTCCTGGATTAGGGAGAGGCTCTCAGGCTCCTTAATAAAGGGAGTCATAGACGGCAAAGTTGATGAAAACCAGAGATGTTTTAATCCAATCATGTTCATTTTATAGATAAAGAAACTGAGTTACAGGAAAAAGAAGGCCTAAGACAACCAAAGATCCAAAAATTTCAAGAAAAGTTCCCAACACTTCTACACTGCTGGTGGCATTGCAAACTAATACCTTTATAGAAAGAAGTATGGAGAATTCTTAAATAACTAAAAGTTGACTTTCCATTTGATCCCACAATTCCATTACTAGGTATCTACCAGAAGAACAGAAATCATTTTACCACAAAGACATCTGCAGCAGAACGTTTACTGCAGCTCAATTCATAATTGCCAAGTTGTGGAAGCAGCCCAAGTGCCCATCAACCCATGAATGGATTAACAAACTGTGGTATATGTGTACGATAGAGTACTATTCAACCATAAGAAAAGACGGAGCCTTTCATCTTATATGTTTACCTGGATGGAGTTGAAACACATTCTTCTTAGTAAAGAATCTCAAAAATGGGGGGGTTGAGAGGGTGGAAATCCAATGTACTCAATACTAATACGAAACCAATATATGAACAACTACATGCCCACACAAATGATAAAACACAAATATAGTTTAGCAAGGGGAAAGGGAGAGGAGGGGGTGGGGAGGAGACAGGAGGGAAGGCAACTGGCCCAAGGAGGAAGAAGAATTGGTGAGATCTCACCTAATGTGCACAACGTGAGGGTGTTCAGCGCACCCCCTGGGTAAAGAGCTCTACAACTTGAAGTTTACCTTAGAATTGAAAACAATGGTAACCTAAAAATTTGTACCCTCATATTAATTTGAAATTTAAAAAAAAGAAAAGTTCCCAGAATGGATCTTTGCTGTCAGGAGAAGCAGAGTCCTTTGGGTCAAGAGTGCATGTGACAGGCTCAGGTCTCCTCCTCCTGGGTGAACTGAGCACAACCACACTAGGGCCCTTCCTTGAGGCTCCTCACCACTTGTGCTCCCAAAGCCCGGCCCACAGAAACTTCCACAATTACTATCACTACCATCATTGGTTTTTTGCTACAGCAACCACAGTAATAAGGGGGGAGAGAGGGAAATACAAGATTCCCAACAACAATAATAATTATTTATTGCATACTGCAGAGACACTAACTCATGACCTGCCACCACACCCTTGAGAGTTAATAGAATTGTCCACGATTTATAAAAGGGAGAAGGAAGGAAGAGAACAGGGAGTGGCTCTATCATCGACTTAGCTGAAGGACAGATTGTCAGAGGTAGGCTGAGAACACAGAAGAGTTAGATGCTCAGCCCAAGATTGAATTGGTAGACCAGTGTTTTTAACAGAACCTAGATCTGTGACCTACAAAATACTTCAGCTCAAGCCTTTCCAAATTCTTTTGATCATTACCCATAGTAAGAAACATACTATTAGCTGTGCATATATATAACTGAAATGAAGGTTGTCACGAAGGTGTCCTTTAAACATATTGTGATATTCTTTATTTCATTCCAATATGTTCTACTTTGTTTTTTAAAGTACTGATTGCAATTCCTTAAATGTATTTTACCACACACTAATGACTTGTGTCTCACAGTTTAGAGAGGGAAGATGAATGACCAGTCCTAACTGGAAAGGACTGGATGAGATTATTCCAGAAGAAAGTAGTAGAAATGTAGTTATGAGAGTAGAAGGAAATGGGTATAGAGTCAAAACAGCATCATCTATGTAGAAATTCTACCCAAAAGTTGAACCTGAATCCAGTCATGCAGACACAATCAGGCAAACCCTGATTATGGAATGTTGTAAGGCAACAAGGCTAGAAGTCTTTAAAAATCTCATTGTCATCCAGACAAGAAAGGCAAGAGACAGTTGTAATTGGCTCCATAAACAAAGTGACATTTCCCCCTAATATGTTTTCCCTGTATACTTCTTATGCTTTGTATGTCTAGGCCAGTAAAGGCATGGTGACCAGAACATTATAATCCTTCTGCTTAACTAGCCCTTTTACCTTTTGAGTTGTCTCCTCAAAACAGCAGACTCTTTGCAGAGTAATAATGCCAAAATTCACCATCCATCGCCAACCTATGGTTTCTAAATTAGACCTCCTACACATGTTGCTTTCAATACAACCTGTCCTGATATATACACATAGCCACCTTCCTAAACCCTTTATAAAAACCCCTACTTTCAGGCCGGGAGCACTGGTTCACACCTGTGATCCCAGCACTTGGGGGGGGGCCAAAGCAGGTGGATTGCCTGAGCTCACGAGTTGGAGACTAGCTTGAGCAAGAGAGAGACATCATCTCTAAAAAGAAAAAAATAGCCGGGCATTGTGGTGGGTGCCCTACACCAGAGGCTGAGGCAAGAGGATCGCTTAAGCTCAAGAGCTGGAGGTTGCTGTGTGTTAGCTGTGATGCCACAGTACTCTACTGAGGGTGACAAAAATGAGACTCTGTCTCAAAAAAAAAAAAGTACTTTCAATTGGTCAGGGAAATGGATTTGAATTAAGACGTTTCTCATATCTCTCAGATGATATCATCTATAATAAATTCCCTTTCTTCTTTGGCAATTGTTTCAGTAATTGGCTTTCTGTGTAGTGAGCAAGCAGACCTAGACCATTGACAAAGTTTGGCTTCAGTAACAAATTTTGATGCCCCATACAGGGACTCGTTGCTCGCAGCTTGGGTGGAGTCTTGAAAGGCTCCCTAGCAGCTTCCCAGCTAAATTTCTGAATGGTTGTGTTACTTAATGTGCGTGTGGCCGTGGGAGACCAGAATTTAATCCCAGAATGCAGTCCTTGGCATTGCATTCAAAACTGGTCTAAATATAGCTTTGAGCCTATGCAAAAGAATATGGTATTTTTCTGTAATATTGTTTGGCCTCAGTACTCTCTCAACTCAGGAAAATATGACCCCTTAATGGATCACTAAACTATAATACTACTTTCCAATTAGATTCATTCTGTCATTGTGTTGGGAAATGTTCCTGTGGAATTTAATCCTTACATTCTCCTTATTCCTTTATCTGGAAATTCTTCTTGGTTCTCAGTGACAGATTAAAAGATGCTTTCTCTGCATTCCCCTTTCCACTGAATCCCAAGAATGATTTTCTTTCCCATGGGAAGAGTTAAGATCTCTAAAGCTGGGGTTGGAGTGCTCTCACTGAATGGGCACAGGGTGAGGGGAGGTGGCACACCTTTTGTGTGTGGGATATAACCACAAGTTGAACTCTACCTAACAAAATCAAATAATTTGACCTAGTTGCTTGTACCCTCATATTAACCTAAAATAAATGTACTTAAAATTTAAAAAAATCTCTAAAGCCACATGCCAATACTGTTGAACTATGCTCAGATTATTGACCAACTGTATTCTAATTGCCTAGATTTGACTGATCAACACTTTCCAGCCTGAATGAGGAGCACTTTGTGGATGGATGGAAGGAGCTTTATGGAACAAGAACAACACAAAGCTGGGTATGTAGTGGTGATTGGCCGAAAGTAATTGAAGCACAACAGGTAATTCAGCCCCAAAAGGCTGAATGGATTGTGTTGACTACATCATAGGAAAAATAAGCATATCACCATACTGATTCTAAGCAGGCTTTCCTGGAGCTGTTTGGAAAGGGCAAGGGTATTTTACCTCTGGAAATAAGAAAGTTAAATATGGGCCTCAGATTCTTGAATTATAAAATCTTGAATTATAAAATTATAAATATATATATATATATATATATTTTTTTTTTTGAGACAGAGTCTCACTATGTCACCCTCAGTAGAGTGCCATGGTGTCACAGCTCACAGCAACCTCAAACTCTTGGGCTTAAGCCATTCTCTTGCCTCAGCCTCCCAGTAGCTGGGACCATAGGCGCCCACTACAATGCTCAGCTGTTTTTTTTGTTAGTGTTGTCATTGTTGTTCAGCAGGCCCTGGCCAGGTTTAAATCTACCAGCCCTGGTGCATGTGGCTGGCGCCCTATCTTCTTGATTTTAAAATCAATTTTGCTGCCTAGGGAGGTAGCCATCATACATTGCTGAGGATATCAAAAGAAATACTCATTTTCCTAAAGGAAATGCTATGGCAAACTTGATGGCTAAGAAAGCAGCCCGGCAAATGAACAGCCAATTGACTTTGATTCCCTCTCTTCAATTAGATAGTGATCCCTGATAATTCTGAAAAAGATTTAGAAAAATTTAAAGAATGGGGATTCTCAAAGTATAATGAGCCAGGCATGGTGGCCCACACCTATAATCCTAGCACTCTGGGAGGCCCAAGGCAGGAGGATGGCTTGGACCCAGGAGTTCAAGGAGGTTGCTGTGAGCCAGGCTGACCCCATGGTACTCTACCCTGGGGCAACAGAGTGAGACTCTGTCTCAAAAAAAAAAATCTATAATTCTTGATCAAAAAGAGAGATGATAATCTTAACCTGAGATCACTCTTTAAAATATCAAGAAGTCTATTACCTAAAGAAAGAACTAGGCTCGGCACCCATAGCACAGTGGTTATGATGCTGGCCACATGCACCAAGGCTGGTGGGTTTTAACCCATCCCAGGCCAACTAAACAACAATGACAGCTGCAACAAAACAATAGCCGGCTGTGGTGGCAGGTGCCTGTGGTCCCAGCTACTTGGGAGGTTGAGGCAAGAAAATCACTTAAGCCCAAGCGTTGGAGGTACTGTGAGCTGTAACGCCACAGCACTCTACCAAGGGTGACATAGTGAGACTCTGTCTCAAAAAAAAAAAAAAAAAGAAAGAAAACTAGATTCATTCTTCATGGACTGAATGGTTATAGCCATCACTGAAGTAAAGGTCACAGACCACGCTATGAGGTAGACATTTTAATTACCAATGATTACAGATAGAGGTTATTAAACAACTTGTCTAACATTACAAAGTAGCAAAACAGAACTTAAACCCTAACCTGCCTCAAGTTCTTAACACCATTATGCTGAATTTTCTGTTGACTTTAGCACCCAGAGATGCATATATAACAGAAAATATTAATTCATTGTATGGAACATTTCAGAAGCCACATACTTGCCTGTCTGTATTATCTCCTTGGAACTAAGCTCTATGTCTCTCCAAGGAAGACTTGCTCTCTGCCCCACCAGGATGTTGGCAGATAAGAATTAGAAAAGGAGCTGCTTTAAATGCAAACCCCCTGAGTCTTGTCATAGGTGAATCATAAAATCCCCCACATTTCACCTTGTTCTCCATGGCAGCGGTGGCTCACGTGCTCAA
This sequence comes from Loris lydekkerianus, assembly GCA_963574355.1. Classification (NCBI taxonomy): domain Eukaryota; kingdom Metazoa; phylum Chordata; class Mammalia; order Primates; family Lorisidae; genus Loris; species Loris lydekkerianus. The sequence goes on along the minus strand of CAUYPK010005493.1, from coordinate 5,623 downwards.
TGATCTGATTCATTGCTATAATCCTTTGTAGTGAAAAGAGGTTTTCTTCCAGGAACCTAAAACCTAAAAATACTACGCTCTTCTCATGTCTCTAAAACTGGCTGGATTATGAATTTTCCTCTGTCTCTCTCTCTCCCTCTCTCTCTCTCCCTCTCGCTCTCTTCCAGATTAGGAAACAGAGACCCAGAAAGATGAAGAATCCTGGTCAGAAGCATCTACCCAGAATTCAGCAGGGCTAGGAACAACTTCCAGCCAGATTCTCCTCACCACCACTCCCCCGCTACCCGCCCCATCTCAGATAAACCATTTCTCCACAGAGGCTTGGTTTTGCTCCTTTTATTCCAAGGGGCCTCTCCTCAAGTGCCCCAGGACCAGCTCGAGCATATAGAAGAAGCCAGAGGCCATGTAATCCACAAGGCTGACTTGGAAGGAGAGAAATTTTACAGAAAGGTGAGGTATCACTTTCCCTTTTATTAATTTATTCAGCAAATATTTCCTGATGAAGTGTGTATGATGCACCAATTGGTGCTAAGGAAGATACAGAGAACAAAGCATCTTCTCAAGAGCTGTGTTGTCTAGGGAGTGATAAAACCAGCATCAGGCTGGCTGAGGTGGATCGCTCCTGTAATCCTAGCACTCCTGGAGGCCAAGGCATGTAAATCACCTGAACTCAAGAGCTCGGGACCAGCCTGAGCAAGAGCAAGATCCCGTCTCTACCCAAAATAGGAAAAACTAGCCAGGCGCTGTGGCACATGCCTATAGTCCCAGCTACTCAGGAGACTGAGGCAAAGGGATCACCTGAGCCTAAGAGTTTGAGATTGCTATGAGCTATGATGACCCCACCACACTCTACCCAGGGTACAAAGTGAGACTCAATCTCAAAACAAACAAACAAAAATACAGACTCAATTACTTTGCTGAAGAGTCTCCAGTGCCAGGTTTCCAATACTTTGTCTGGGCCCCATGGTGTTAGAGGAAATAAAATTGAGAAGCCGCTTCCAGTCTGCCACAGTTCCCATCACTTTGCACTTGTGCCAGCGCAAATCCACTGACCTGTGCTCTGGAGTGGTGAGTTTGAGACCCCTGCTGGAGGGGTGAGATGGAAACCCCTCCTTCCCAATGGGTTAAGAAAGGCCTCATGAAGAAGGATGGCAGAAAACACGAAGCGCTACGGGGGCAGAAAGGAAGGAACACCAGTTGTGGGGCATCTGATCCAAGTTTAAAGTAGGAGCCCAAAGAGTGGAGAAAGGTGGTAGGAGGAGCGTCCTGGACAGGGCACAGCATGCGCAGGGCCTGGGAAGGGCTGACAGCATGTTTAAAAGACTGAGTATTTGGGCACAGGCAGCACATGGTGAGGAGAAGTCAAGAGGTGATGTGGAAAGATAGGGTCCAGACATATCCTGATAGGCCTGGCAGTCATCCTAAAAAGCCTGTAAAAAGCTACTGGGGGACTCTGGACAGACAATGGATATGGGAGAACTACACTGAACAATGCCAGGGTTATACTTTAGAAAGCTCACTAAAGTTTGGAGGGCAGACTGTAGCAGGGCACACTAAACAAAGAACTATTACTATAATAGTCTTGGAAGGATGAGGGTGCTGAGCCAAGGCAGATGCTAACATCATTCACGTCCCATCACTGATACTGGTGTCCTGGTGCAAAGAACTAGAACTCATAATTTCTTAGTCACTGTGGAGTCCCACACAGCTAGTTGATTTTAACAATTCTTCATTGTACACAAACTCATACAAATCTCAATGTACAGGAATTGTAACTTTATTTTTCTCAGACTAAAGAATTTCTAATGTCATTCTCCTCTCCTGGGTGGCAGAGACATAATCTCAATCAATTGAGCAGCCCATCCCAGAGACGCATCTAAGCTACAAGATGTCTAGTGGGAGGGTGGGTTGGATCACCTGTCCACCTTGGCATCTGCAAAGGAAAAGGTCTTCCTTCTTGGCTCACGCCAGCTGGCTCAAAGTCATCTCTCTTCCCAACCACAAGATCTGACCAGGGCCTGTTCTCTCAGCTACTTCTAGGCTCTGTGCTTCTCTCGGCTGCATGGACAGCATTAGGCAGTTCCCATTCTGACCCATGGGAAAGAGGGAAGCTTGGGCTGTCTGCAGCCCTATCTGGTTTCATGCTGCTTTGGAGTAGCTCCTATTCACACTGAGTTTTAAAGAATGCTGTGGAGCTGCCTAAGGCCCTCTCTGCCTTGACCCCTCTCCAGAGTCCTTTTTGGTCACCTCCTGGGGCTCTGTGCAGGCTTAGGTGCCTCTTCTGCTCCTGAATTTCTCAACCTACCAGGGCAGGGGGGGAGGGGGGTGTGTTCTATCAGCCCCTATGCCAGGACTTACTTAAATCTTTGCATTTGTCTTATAATTTCAGTCCTCGGTTCGGCGCCTGTGGCTCAAGCAGCTAACCCAGCCACATACACCTGAGCTAGCAGGTTCAAATCCAGCCTGGACCCGCCAAACAACAAAGACAGCTGCAACCAAAAAATAGCCTGGCTTTATGGTGGGTGCCTGTAGTCCTAGCTACTTGGGAGGCAGAGGCAGGAGAATCGCTTGAGCCGGGGAGTTGGAGGTTGCTGTGAGCTGTGACGCCATGGCACTCTACCCAGGGCAACAGCTTGAGGTTCTGCCTAAAAAAATAATGATAATAATAATTTCAGGTCTCTTCTACTTAACATTGATCAGTGGCCAAATGCTATGTTCCTTTATTTGAACATGACATGGAAACATCTATAATTTATAGTATAATTGTAAAAGCAAGATAACAAAGTATATATATTTTAGTAGTGCAATGTTAAAAAAAAAAAAAAAAAAAGCCCACAGGCGGGCTGCAGTGGCTCACATGTGTAATCCTCGCACCCTGGGAGGCCGAAGTGTGTGGATTGCCTGAGGTTACAGTTTTGAGATCAACCTGAGCCAGAGACCTTGTCTCTAAAAATAGCCAGGCATTGTGGTGGATACAACCGAAGTTTCAAATGTTAACATATCTTTTCTTTTCTTTTCTTTCTTTTCTTTTCTTTTTTGGAGACAGAGTCTTACTTTGTCACACTCAGTAGAGTGCTATGGCGTCACAGCTCACAGCAACCTCAAACACTTGGGCTTAAGCAATTCTCTTGCCTCAGTCTCCCAAGTAGCTGGGACTACAGGGGCCCACCCCAACACCTGGCTATTTTTTAGACATGGGGTCTGGCTCTTGCTCAGGCTGGTCTTGAACCTGTGAGCTCATACAATCCACCCTCCTCAGCTTCCCAACTGTTGGTACAGGCATGAGCCACTGCACCCGGCAATGTATCTTAATAAAGTATTTGTGACTCCAAAATGTTGAATTCTTCATTCTACAAAACATGATGTTTTTTGTGAGTTTTCTTTTCTCCAGCAAGGCATCCTAATTTACCAAAGAGTATAATGGCTAGAGAGTGATATCATAAGAAGTGGCTTCTAAATTATCCATTTAATTCACAAAGGTTCATCTGGAATTCTTCAACCAAAGCTGATGGTATCTGGGTTTACCCATTGCTAACCTGAGGATAGAAAAGGTAGCAAGATCTCCTGGCCCCCATTTATCTCACCCATGTCCTGAATTTGAGTAACCAGAATACAATCTCAGTCTATCTAATGCCATTATCAGCCTCTGGAAAAGAAGCTGGAAGTATTTCTGCCACCATCAGGGCTGGGTTCACCAAATGCCATGCATGAGATGTGGGAAAGGAACTGACACCACATAACTGACTATCCAACATGCTGAAAGTGTTCAGACTTCAGTGGTCCAAGGTGTGGTCCATATAACCCTGAAGCCCCATTTCCCACCTCCAAAGCACCAGTATAGTAACCCAAACAGACATTGGAACTTAATAACACAAAATTAAATGGCAATTCCACCATGACTCCTATTTGGTTTCCAAAGCCAACTCACCAGAAGTCAAGAATCATTTTTCATAAATACTAAAGAACCATTAATTCTATACACAAACTGAGAAGACTACATTACTCAATGCATTACTAACCTCATTTGAATGTGATTAACTTGGCTCCTATAAGTAGGAGTTGTTGGAGAGATTCATTCTGGTATTCTAGGAATAAGGAGGAAAAGTAAGAAGTTAAAGATTGTCCTATATAGAAGAAAGGACTTTCTGTGGAATTTGAGACATAAGACTAAACATTAAATCGGTCACAACAGATATTTCCTACTTTCTACAGTCTGGAGTCAGCCTATCAGGGATAGAATTCTAGCTCTACCAGTTCCTAAATGAGCAAGCCTTGGCAAGTGGCTTCTTTTCCATAGGCCTCAGTTTTTGGCCCTGAGTGGGAGAAAAATGGATAGCAAAGTACCCACCTCCTATGGAAACTCAATGAGATAATCCCATGTAAAGCACTTAAAACAGTGCTTGGTGCATTGTATAATAGCTGGCATCACCCTCCTCCCAGCTACTACTGAAGCTGCCTCTAGTTGGGCTTTAGGTGGAAGGAATATTTCAAACCTGAACACTGGTTTCTGAGGAGCACTGGAGCTAGGGCCGACCTGGTTCTGGAAGAGCACAGCTTTCTGAAAGGACCTTGAGTTAAGGCAAGTTCCCCACTGCCCTCAAACCAATGATCTTCTGCCACCTAGTGCCCAATATCAGCAAATGCCTAAATTCCCATGACAGGGCCTCCTTCCTTTCTGTGTCCACCCGCACCACCACCACCACCACCACCACCAACAGTCCCAACGACCACTACAAATCTCCTTTTCTACTCCAGGTCTAGATTCAGCATTACCATTTGGCGCCCAGTTTCGAGCTCTTTAACACTCTGCTTTATGCATGGCAGCCCCCCATACCTGCTCATCTCAATTCAACCCTAAGACTCAATTAAAGTCTTACCTCCTCTAAAAAAATGTTCCTGAGGCACATGGGTAGTTCACTTCCTTCTTGCCAGCCTATGCCACCTCTTTTCCAACATTTCCCCTGTATCTTGCCCCATTCCCTCTCACTGATGTGCCCCTCTGTACCTCAGGCCCCTAGCACAGCACCCTATCAGGTGTCCAGTATTGTTCTGATAAATGAATGCATAGGACAGTCAAGTTGGGAGTGGAAGGATAGGGCATTCCAGACAGAACTGTCCCAGGAATTCAGAAACAGTTCCATGTTGCTGGCATATAAAAGCTTCATTGTTGATTGAATACCTGAAGCCCCTGTTTTGCCTTTGAGGGTTATTTTTTATTAGAAAATAATGCATAAACATACAGCTAACCTGTGCTTCAACAATTCCACTTCTACATATTTACCCAAAAGTAAAGAAAATCTATGTCTACAAAGGATCTTGCTCAAGGATGTCCACAGGATGTCACTGCTTTATTTATAACAATGACTAAAGGGAAAAGGCCCAAATTCCCATCAACAATTCTACTCAGCAACGAAAAGGAACCCACAGCATGGCTCACTCTCGAAAGCATCATGCTAAGTAAAGAAGTCAGTAATATGATTTGGATTAAAGATGGCGGCTGAGTAACAGCTTCCCTGCAACTGGGCATGGGGAATCTGGGGAGACAAGACTCCAGACATCTCTGGCCGGTGGGATCTGCCTATGATCATCCCTTTGAGGATACAGGGAGCCAGCAAGGGACTTC